>JAVSCE010019563.1:600000-882440 GCA_032199065.1 Smutsia gigantea
GTTAAGCAAAGTTGGATGCTTTCATAAACTCTCTAGGTCATTGCATTCCTCTCTAATATGGATTTGGAGACATCAAATTTATGGTGTGGTAAAGAAAAATGTGAAATGTTTAAAAGGTTCTTTGTAAACAAAGAAAGGCTCAATCAATATCTTCACTATTTTTAATTTTTCTGAGTGTAGTGATGCTTTGAGACCTCCATCTATTTCAATACACTTTTTTCTTTTCCCCTAACATAATCCCACTCTTTCACAACTAGTTCTAAAAGCTATCTATTGGCAATAAAGTTGTACTTCATTTAGATCTTGCTGCTTGTTATTTTAGACCCACCCTACAAATTACATGAGCCTAAGGTGTATGTACATTTCTCTAGAAATTGCTGAGATTTTTTTTGTGGAACTGTAAAATGGATTTTTACAAATCCTACCATCTTCTATATTATTATGGTAATAAGAAAATAAACTCTCTACTTTTCATGTATTTTATTCATATTAAAACATTTTTTTCCCAGATCTCCACTGATTCTGTCTTTATACTGATTGTTAGGTATTTTCAGCCAAGTAATAGAGATTGCAGAAAATTACACACAATAAAGAGTCCATTCACACTGGAAATATTTATGGATTTCTAAGTAAGTCTATAGCCTGTGGATTTTTGGAAACTGAGGTCAAGAAAGGCCCTCTCTGAGTGGTGAGGATGGGTGAAATCTGCAGGGAAGCCAGGAAGAGCTGGTCATTTGGTGCCACAGTAGGTCTCATAGCATAGCTGATATCGACTGATATCCCCGGCCATTCTTCCTTATTCCTAGCTGTCTCTGTCAATATGTTGTAGCTACACTGGACTTTGGGTGCAGTGAGACCTAAGTGAGACTTTTGCATGGTGCCCTAAAAGGCGAGGGAAGCTGTCACTCACACCAATTCTTTTCCCTGTGAGGGGACCTCTTGGAACTGAGCAATGCAGGCTTGGGAAATGGAATGATGCAGGCAAAAAGAAGCCAGTCTTCCTGCCGCAGTGCAGCTTCTCATGTTTTTTGTTGCACTATGTTGCTGAAGTGTCTTAAGTAGATTCCAGGGCTCTCCCAGAGCCGTTTTTGTTCCAGGATCACTGTGTAATTGTTTATCTTTTTGCATACAGGGGCCAAGTGCCCTATCCTAACTCAGCCATGTTACTAATGTCAATCTGCAGATCCCAAACGCATATTGCTTCAGAAAAAAGACATACATGTTTTTGGTGATATCGTCTACAGATTTAAATTATGTAGTTAGCATTCATACCTGCGGACTTCCAGGAAGATGGCAGCATGGGCAGGGCAGCGGAAATCTCCTCCCAAAACCATGTATATTTATGAAAATACAACAAATACAAATATTCCTAAAAGAGAGACCAGAAGATACAGGACAACACTCAGCACCTTGCGAAATGGGTAAGATACGGAGCCACGACCCAGCGGGACCGAGCACTCCCCCACCCCAGCGCACCAGCAGGAAGAGAGGAATCATGAGTGGGGAGGGAGTGGAGGTACGGACCCGCCAAATAACCAGCCCTGGTGATCTGTGCCAGGAGCATTGACACACACCATGCGGTATCTCAGAGATTGGAGAGACAGAGGTGCAGGATCTGAGATGGAGAACGCAAGCGGGCCCTCCTAGACGGCTCCCCGGGACAAAAGAAAAGCACGCGCTTCTTTTTTAGGGGTCTTAAAGAGACAGAAGCCCAACGGAGGAGCAGGATTGTCCCAGCACACTCGGCCAAGCACACTGGGAGTCCTGGGGAATTTCTGACACCTTGGCCGCCGTCTGGGAAAAAGCAGCCACCACCCATTCATTCCCTCCCTGGCCAGAGTCTCAAAGGGCCCAGCTGAGTGGCCACGGCTGTGGAATAGTGGAACAGCAGCGCCACCTACAGCATCCTCAGAGAATCTACACCCGGCAGGTATTTTTTTTTTCTTTTCTTTCTTTTTTTCTTTTTTTTCTTTTTCTGACCACTTCTATCACCATGAGAAGACAGAGGAATAGGGTACAAACAAAACTTAGCCAGACAACCCCAGAGAGGGAGCCTGATGGGATGGACATGCACAACCTTCCTGAAAAACAATTCAGAATAAAAGTCATAACCATACTGATGGATCTACAGAGAAATATGCAAGAGCTAAGGGAGGAACTGAGGAAAGACAATGCAGAAATGAGACAAGCGATCGACGGGCTTAGCAGCAGACTGGATGAGATGCAAGAGACTGTTAATGGACTAGAAATCAGAGAACAGGAATACAGAGAAGCTGAGGCAGAGAGAGATAAAAGGATCTCTAGGAATGAAAGAATATTAAGAGAAATGTGTGACCAATGCAAATGAAATAATATTCGCATTATAGGAGTACCAGAGGAAGAAGAGAGAGAAAAAGGGATAGAAAGTGTCTTTGAAGAAATAATTGCTGAAAATTTCCCCAAGGTGGGGAAGGAAATAGTCTCACAGTCCACGGAAGCCCACAGATCTCCCAATACAAGGAACCTAAGGAAGACAACACCAAGACACATAATAATTAAAATGGCCAAGATCAAAGATAAGGACAGAGTATTAAAGGTAGCTAGACAGAGAAAAAAGACCACCTACAAAGGAAAACCCATCAGACTATCATCAGACTTCGGAACAGAAATCTTACATGCCAGAAGAGAATGGCATGATATATTTAACAGAATTAAACGGAAGGGACTCAAACCAAGAATATTGTATCCAGCATGATTATCATTTAAATTTGAGGGAGGAATTAATTTCCAGACAGGCAAAAGCTGAGGGAATTTGCCTCCCATAAACCAACTCTACAGGACATCTTAAAGAATTGCTCTAGAGGGAAGCATTCCTAAGGCTAAAAAGAGGTCACCAGAGAAAATAAAATCATACCAAAGTAAGTAGACCATCCAAATACTAACTAAAGGCAAAGAATAAAACACCTAGTATATAAAGAATGGAGAAGAAAGAATAAGAAGGGAGAGAAATAAAGAATCATCAGACTGTGTTTACAATAACTTTCCAAAAAAGTTAACTTACACTGTTAGATAGTAAAGAAGCTACCCTTGAACCTTTGGTAACCATGAATCCAAAGCCAGCAATGGCAATAAGTACATATCTATCGATAATCGCACTAAATGTAAATAGACTGAATGCACCAATCAAAAAACACAGAGTTACGGAATTGATAAAAAAGCAAAACCCATCTATATGCTGCTTACAGGAGACTCACCTCAAACCCAAAGATATACACAGACTAAAGGTGAAGGGATGGAAAAAGATATTTCATGCAAACAACAAGGAGAAAAAAACAGGTGTTGCAGTACTTGTATCAGACAAAATAGACTTCAAAATGAAGAAAGTAGTAAGAGATAAAGCAGGACATTACATAATGATAAAGGGGTCAGTCCAACAAGAAGACATAACCATTTTAATATATATGCACCCAACACAAGAGCACCGGCATACGTGAAACAAATACTAACAGAATTAAAGGAGGAAATAGAAAACAATGCATGCATTTTAGGAGACTTCAATACACCACTAACTCCAAAGGACAGATCAACCAGACAGAAAATAAGTAAGAACACAGAGGCACTGAACAACATATTAGAACAGATGGACCTAATGGACATCTGCAGAACACTCCTTCCAAAGGCAACAGGATACACATTCTTCTCAAGTGCACATGGAACATTTTCCAGAATAGACCACATAGTAGGCCACAAAAAGAACGTCAAAAAGAAACTCAAAAATATTGAAATCCTACCAACCAACTTCTCAGATCACAAAGGTATAAAACTAGAAATAAATTTTAGAAAGGAAACAAAAAGGCTCACAAATACATGGAGACTTAACAAAATTCTCCTAAATAATCAATGGGTCAATGACCAAATTAAAACAGAAATCAAGATATATATGGAGACCAATGACAACAACAATGCAAAGCCACAACTTCTGTGGGACGCAGCAAAGGCAGTTCTAAGAGGAAAGTATATTGCCATCCAGAACTATTTAAAGAAGGAAGAACATTTCCAAATGAATAGTCTAAAGACACAATTACTGAATTTGGAAAAAGAACAAATGAGGCCCAAAGTCGCCAGAAGGAGGGACATCATAAAGATCAGAGAATAAATAAATAAAATTTAGAAGCATAAAACAATAGAAAAAATCAGTGAAACCAAGAGCTGGTTCTTTCAAAAAATAAGCAAAATAGAAACCCCCCAGCCAGACTTATTAAGAGAAAAAGAGAATCTGCACACATAAACAGAATCAGAAATGAGAAAGGAAAAATCACGATAGATCCCTCAGAAATACAAAGAATTATAAGAGACTACTATGAGAATCTATATGCAAACAAGCTGGAAAACCTGGAAGAAATGGACAACTTCTTAGAAAAATACAACCTTCCAAGACTGACCAAACAAGAAACAGAAAAACTAAACAGACCAACCACCAGCAATGAAATTGAAGCGGTAATCAAAAAACTACCCAAGAACAAAACCTCCAGACTAGATGGATTCACCTCTGAATTCTACCAGACATATAGAGAAAAAATAACACCCATTCTCCTTAAAGTTTTCTGAAAAATAGAAGAGGAGGGAATAATTCCAAACTCATTCTATGAAGCCAGCATCACTCTAATACTAAAACCTGGCAAAAACCTCACCAAAAAAGAAAATTACAGACCAATATCCCTGATGAACGTAGAGGCAAAAATACTCAACAAAACATTAGCAAACCGAATTCAAAAATACATCAAGAGGATCATACACCATGATCAAGTGGGATTCATCTCAGGGATATAAGGATGGTACAACATTTGAAAATCTATCAACATCATCCACCACATCAACAAAAAGAACAAAAACCACATGATTATCTCCATAGATGCTGAAAAAGCATTTGACAAAATTCAACACTCAGTCATGATAAAAACTCTCAACAAAATGTGTATAGAGGGCAAATACCTCAACATCATAAAGGCTATATATGACAAACCCACAGCTAACATCATACTTAACAGCAAGAAGCTGAAAGCATTTCATCTAAGATGGGAACCAGATAGGGATGCTCACTCTCTCCACTGTTATTCAACATAGTACTGGAGGTCCTAGCTACAGCAATCAGACAAAACAAAGACATACAAGGCATCCAGATTGGTAAAGAAGAAGTCAAATTGTCACTATTTGCAGATGACATGATACTGTACATAAAAAACCCTAAAGACTTCACTCCAAAACTACTAGAACTAATATCTGAATTCAGCAAAGTTGCAGGATACAAAATTAACACACAGAAATCTGTTGGTTTCCTATACACTAACGATGAACTAACAGAAAGAGAAATCAGAAAAACAATTCCATTCACAATTGCATCAAAAAGAATAAAATACCTAGGAATAAACCTACGAAGGAAGTGAAAGACCTGTACTCTGAAAACTACAAGACACTCCTAAGAGAAATTAAAGAGGACACTAACAAATGGAAATGCATCCCATGCTCTTGGCTAGGAAGAATAAATATTGTCAAAATGGCTATACTACCTAAAGCAATCTACAGATTCAATGCAATCCCTATCAAACTACCAACAGCTTTCTTCAATGAACTGGAACAAATAATTCTAAAATTCATATGGAACCACAAAAGACCCCGAATAGCCAAAGCAATCCTGAGAAGGAGGAATAAAACGGGGAATTACGCTCCCTGACTTCAAGCTCTACTACAAAGCCACAGTAATCAAGACAATTTGGTATTGGCAAAAAAACAGACCTATAGACCATTGGAACAGAATAGAAAATCCAAACATTAACCCAAACATATGCAGTCAATTAATATATGATAAAGGATCCTTGGATATACAACTGGGAGATGACAGCCTCTTCAGCAGCTGGTGTTGACAAACTGGACAGCTACATGTAAGAGAATGAAACTGGTCTACTGTCGAACCCTGTACACAAAAGTAAATCCAAAATGGATCAAAGACCTGAATGTAAGTCATGAAACCATGAAAGTCTTAGAAAAAAACATAGGCAAAATCTCTTGGACATAAACATGAGCAACTTCTTCATGAATATATCTCCCCAGGCAAGGGAAACAAAAGCAAAAATGAACAAGTGGGACTATATCAAGTTGAAAAGCTTCCGTACAGCAAAGGACAGTAGAACAAAAAGACATCCTACAGTATGGGAGAATATATTCATAAATGACATATCTGATAAGGGGTTGACATCCAAAATATATAAAGAACTCACGCACCTCAACAAACAGAAAGCAAATAATCCAATTAAGAAATGAGCAGGGGACATGAATAGACAGTTCTCCAAAGAAGAAACTCAGATGGCCAACAGGCACATGAAAAGATGCTCCACATCACTAATCATCAGAGAAATGCAAATTAAAACCACAATGAGATATCACCTCATGCCAGTGAGTATTGCCAACTTCCAAAACACAAACAACAATAAATGTTGGCGAGGATGTGGAGAAAAGGGAACCCTCCTACACTGCTGGTGGAATGCAAATGAGTTCAACCATTGTGGAAAGCAGTATGGAGATTCCTCAAAAAACTCAAAATAGAAATACCATTTGATCCAGGAATCCCACTCCTAGGAATTTACCCTAAGAATGCAGCAGCCCAGTTTGTAAAAGACAGATGCACCCCTATGTTTATCGCAGCACTATTTACAATAGCTAAGAAATAGAAGCAACCTAAGTGTCCATCAGTAGATGAATGGATAAAGAAGAAGTGGTACATATACACAATGGAATATTATTCAGCCATAAGAAGAAAACAAATCCTACCATTTGCAACAACATGGATAGAGCTAGAGGGTATTATGCTCAGTGAAATAAGCCAAACAGAAAAAGACAAGTATCAAATGACCTCACTCATATGTGGAATATAATACCAAAGAAAAAAACTGAAGGAACAAAATAGCAGCAGACTCACAGAACCCAAGAATGGACTAATAGTTACCGAAGAGAAAGGAACTGAGGAGAATGGGTGGGAAGGCAGGGACAAGGGGGAAAAAGGGGCATTACGATTAGCAGACATAATGTAGGGGAGAGCACGGGGAGGGCTGTACAACACAGAGAAGACAAGTAGTGATTCTATAGCATCTCACTACGCTGATGGACAGTGACTGTAATGGGGTTGGTGGGGGAGACTTGATGAAGGGGGTAGTTTAATAACCATAATATTGCACATGTAATTGTAGACTAATACCAAAATAAATTATGAAAAACAAGTCTTCATACCTGCCTGAACCTTAATGTAAACCTAACTATTTTAATATACATAGCCATGTAAATAACTCTTCCTAATGCTATATTTGTGTAGGAATACTTTCAATTTTGACTTGCAGGGACAAACCAAGAGCTCTCAAATTGAAACTCTCAGATCTTAATGCATGTCATTTGAAGGCCCGATTGAAGATAAGACTATTATAAAAAGACTAAAACTTTGTCTCTTTCAGATGTTCTAAACTAGCATTTTTCTCCTGTATAGCAAAAGAAAAAAAAAGTCTGAAATATGGACCAAATTACAAATACATAATCTTTTTGCACTACGGAAATTTTAATGTTAAATATATTAAATGACTCCAATTTGCTAGTGGTCTCATTTTTAATCTATTTATTACAACATGGTGTCTACGTATATTCAACAAACTAACTTCAAAGCTTGTCAACTGTCCCCTTCCAGTGGTTACAATAATTTAGAACCACATCGGATCGAAACTGATGGTGAATTCATCCAGCTTAACAGTTCCTAAAGTAAACTGACAGCTCAATTACTCAGTAATTAACAATCCATCCCCTGACTTATTCTTTTTGCCATATTTGGGACCAAAAAAAAATGAAAGAAGCAAAATTCATGTACATCAGCAGAATTATTTCCTAAAAACTGCTGTGCCTTTCTCCTTTCTTAGGAAGCATTAGCCTGAGCTGAGGTCAGTGTGTCCACTCTAAAGTTCATACCAATTGCACGGTGTTTTTTTGAAGATTGAATAAAATGGCATATGTGAAAATTTTTAGTATATGGCCCAGAACACTGTATTCATTAAATTTGGATATCTTTATTAGTTCCCACATTTTCATCTCCAAGTCATCCATAAACATTTCTCATTAGCAGGGAATTTTTCTCGCTGATGGACCTATTTCAGGTTTTCTTCATATATTTGCTCTTCTGTTTAGATTATTTCAGTCAAATTGGAAAATCGTTGAATTCTGCTAAAAGAAAATTCTTTATGTAAAAATGGACAGTGTATTTCTAACATTAACTTTTACTTTTGCTATAGAAATGACTGTTGACTAATGCCCATTTTCAGCTTTGTATATTTATTCTTTGCGATTTGTCATTTCAGCCAATTGTCTAGAAAACAAAGACAGTGAACTGAAATGTCACCTGCCTGAGTTCCATGGCAAGTTGGTGACAGAAGGATTAAAATTCACAACCTCAGAAATTCAGTATGGAGTTTAGCACATTCTGTTACAAGTACACCAGAATGGAGGATGGAAAAAAACAAACCTAAAAGGCCAACAACAGAACAGCTCTGTCTATTGTTGGTGAGTTCTAAAGCATAGCATTGCAGACTGTGGGGATAAAGCTGCCCCACTCTGTCAATCAGGCTGATGGACGTTGATCCTCTCTGAGTAGTTTTTCTGCCTTTTGCCTCTTGGGAGAACCTCTTTCTTATCTCATCAGTGATATCTATAGATGCCAAGAAAACATACTGTCCAGTGGTATATCCTACTCCAGAGGGGTGATTTAGCTACTACTTTAGCTCAAAGCTTACTCTGAAGCTCCCTTTGGGTGGGCTTCTGCCCTAGGGTGTAAGTTCTGGAGAAAACAAGTAACAAGGAAAATTCAGTTTCTTAGTTATTTGGTCACTACCCAGCAGACTGTATAGTTAAGATTAAGAAAATTTGAGCTGTGTGCCAAAGAAAAATTGAGGGAGAGAAAAATACACCAAAAAAAAACCCCAGAAAAAAGTATCATTAATTTTCTGTAGTTTAGACAGAAGCCACATTTGAAATAATATATCAGTCAAGTAATAAAATCAATAATATTAGCAGTAACTGCTCTGTGCTAGCAAGAAAATGGGTGTTTCAAACTATTGTTGAAAGGTAACTTTCCATATAAATTGTGAATATTACATTTGAAAAGACAAGTAAAAGAAGAGAATATGAAAAATTGTCATAAGTCTTTAGGTATATTGTGCAGTTACTAGAAAACATTAACATATTACAAATCATCAGAAAAATAGCTCAAAATATAATTCAACTAACAAAAACAAACACAGCCTTCTGCTATTAGGATTAATGTTAATTTAAACATTTGAACTCTTTCCAGCCAAACTGAAGTTTTCAACAAAGTTTCCTAGGAGACAGGGAAGGAAAAGGGAGGAAATACATTGAGGAATGGTAAATTTCTAAAGGGAATCACCAGAAAGCAGTCTAAACGGTACTCATGTGAAGAAGCATAATCGGGGACTGAAGGACTCTAATTAGAAGGGGGAAAGAACTGTCTCAATTACTTGGGTAGAATCAACATCACTCACACCATGTACACTATAAGACACTAACTGAAAAGTAATCAGTAAAAACAAATAGTACGCTTAATAGTGTTCTTTAGGAACTACAATGTCATTATCGATTTCTTTATGACGGAAGAATTACTTTTAACATGGTTCCAAGGCAAATCATTATATTTAACCCATACTTGAGCACAGGAGCAAAACTGAAGCAAATAATGGAAATAAAAAACTCCTTAGAAATAAGATTTTTTAGTGACCATAAACAGGCACTTGAAGAATCACATTAGTGGAAAATAAACTACCATAGCAATTGGTTAATTATGTTCTCTATTATATATAAATTTGAGTGGAGGGACACATAGCACCAAGACAATCTTTGTAAGAACTAAGTTCCCAGACAAAAAGAAGTGACAGCTTCTACTAAAACCATGGTATAGACAGAGTGTGGAACCCAGACTAAGTATCAGCTAAAGGCAGTAAAACCACTCAGAGAGGATCAACTTCCATCAGCAAAATCTAAATGCAATCTGAAACATAACTGCAACAATGTCCTTAGATAAATGGGGCCAAAAGTATGCTCAATCCCTAAAATGAGCTATTGCTATTTACTAACAGAACCCTACCTCAGTTTTGTTTTATAAATCCTTCCATCTGTATTATCCTTACTTATTTTGATTATTTTTCAGATACTTCTCCCATTGTGTTATCAAAGTCTCCAGTTAAATACACAGTGAATGAATAAATGAGTTAATGAATGAATAGCAGGTTTTCAGCCAGTGTTATCTTTACATTCTCTATTCATATTAACTCAATAGGACCAGATGATGCAGCAAGAACATACAAGCCGAAACAAAGTTTGTGTTGGCCACTGGAACATGTATGTATAATTTGTGCCTTTTTTCCTTATGAAAAATTTTTTTCATGGAGGAAACTTTTTCTTAAGTAATACCACCTGAGAGTCGACGCCACCTTCTTTGTCATACTACACATCCAGTTATCACAATATCCAGTTTCTTCTTCATTTTCACATGCTTCATTTTCCTATGTTTTAGTATTTCCACTAGTCTCAAGTTAACCTAAGTCCTTGTCATCTTACTTCTAAACTATTCTAAGGCTCACAAAACTGATATCGTTATATAAAATCTGCCTCTACTTTGCAAGCAGTTTAACCTTCTTAAACTCTGCTTTCCCACCTCTTCACTAGTCCAACATCTGATTGCATCAGCCCATTTTTCATAGAATTGATACCAGGTTCTTGTTCATGGAATCGAAGCATGACCTTCGCAAACACTCAAGGTAGGCAAGCAGGGGAAAAGGCTTTCAATCAGAGAAAGGAAAGTACAGAACTCCCAGCGTGCACTTGGTGGGGACAAGAGTGTCTGTGTCTAGGCTTTGTCTAGGGATTTATATCTCAGATTTAACTGAGTTGCCTATTTTCTATTCATTCCTACCTGAATGATGGCCATTGTTTCAGTCTCATTGAAGGTTGTCTGTATTTCTTAAATTAACATGTTTATGTCAAAATGTTCCTGTGACTTTAACTGTAAGCAAGATATTTACTTATCACTGGAATTTCAGTGAGAATTTCCTTGTACATTGTTACACTGTTACATTGTTCCAACCCCAAGCATCCTATTTTTGTCCTTTCCTGAGCCCCTTATCTTGCTCTAGACAGGAGCTGCCCCCTGTCTTTTCCCTGTCTCAGAATGAAGTACAAACTCAGTAAAGAATCATTTAAGGTCACATTGACTTATCTCCATACTTATTTTCCAAGTTACCCCTTTTATTTAAGCTAAACATTCACATTTGGTAGTTAACATATGTTATGTGGAACTATTTCCTATCTGAATGACTAACCCAGTTTTTAAATTTTAGTTTTAAATATCACTCTAATTGCAATCTGGAGAACAAATTAGAGAGAAGTAACACTGAAAGTAGGAATATTATTTACAAGACAAATACAATAGTAGAGAAGAGAGATGAGCTAAGGCAGTGCTGGTGAGGATGAAAATTAATACAGTAAGACAGCTAAGCCGCAAAGGTACCATCATCTTCTTTGTTCAACATTTTCTTTCTGAATACATACCTTTGTTTTTTTTTTCATTTGCTTGGCTTTCTGGGTACTAATCACTACTTTTCTTCAAAGTTCTTCAAAGAAATTATAAAACCCTTGTTAGACACAGGAGGTATACACATTAGGAACAGGTTTTGTCTTTACTTTTTGATATAGTGGGAGGACCTACCTCCCTCTGAGTCCCATTCTTTAACTCCAATCTGTACTGACTGATATCCAGAGCTATTACATTGGAGATTTCCTATCATTTACAGGATATACTGTTTCTTTTTGCTTTATTTGCTTTTTTTTTGAGAGCTTGCATTTATGAAAATGCTTTATTCTCCTTTCATACTTGATGGATAATATAGGAAGTTTGTAAACTATCATGTTGGTAATTAATTTTGAAAGATTTTCTTTACCTTCCAACTTCCAGGGTTTGATAAATAAACACCATTACTTAACATGATTCTCTCAGAAATCTCTCTTTCTCTAGAAGCTTTTAAGATCATTCACTTTTCTCAGGTGTTTCAAAATTTTGTGGCAATTGTACCTTAATATGGATAATTTCAAAATTCTTTGTCCATGCATTTGATGTGCTCTTTCAGTCAGCCATTCCATGTCCCTCGATTTTGGAAAATTTTCTTGAATCACTCATTTTATAATTCGCTCCTTACCAGACTTTCAACTTCCCTAACTCTTATTAGTAGGATTTTTAGATTCCCAGGATTTATACTCATTTTCTTACAAAATTTCTTTCTTATTATTTTCACATCACATCTACTTCATCACAAGTTCTCAATCAATTCTTGACATATCTTCCCAGCTCTTTATATTCCATTTCAGCTAACAGATTTCAAATTTCCAAAAAATACTTTCCCATGTTTTGATTGCTTTTTTATCATGATTCTTGTTTTAAGAACTAGACACAGAAATTTCTTCTGTCCTCTGTGCTATCTCTATTCCTTTCATGTTCATTTTGTTTGATGAAGGTTTCCTCAGATGTTTCACAATTCTTGGCTGTACTTTCCCAATATACGTGAAGGTACTGTGAGCTTGCATCTGCATTGTGAGTGAATGAGATCCAACATAGAAACACTGCGTGGGGAATTCCAAATATTAATGCTTACAAATCTTTCTCTCAACCTGTTATTGTCTCCAGAGAAGAATCCGGCATTTTCCAGATATAAGTTTATACTATATCAGAGTACTGGGAGCTGAAGATGTGGCAATGTTTATAATATACAGAATTTGAACTTAATCTCTCCACCCTACAATGCCTTCAGTGTATTCTGAAGGCCCCAAACTACAGTTGGTCAGATTTAATGTCTCAAGAGCATGAAAGCCTCATTCCTACAAAGTGAACTGAGGAAGGATTGGTTTTCAAAGGATCCTTTCTCTTTCAGTGCCTCTCCTCCCTCCCACATTCTGGAGGTCTTTGTGCCTCCTTCCTACGCAGGTTCTGAGTGAGGGGCTGACTTGGTCCTCTTGGGCTCCTTCCCAGCCAACACTCAAGCTTCAGTTTAACTTGTTCCATTATGTCAGTTACCAACTATCTCTTAATTTTCCTTTTTTCATAATTTATTGACTTTTATGTTTTAATATTTCTTCTCTTCATTGTCTCTCCTCATCATCATCCTTGTGGATTTATACCATTTTAAAGTCTAGTTCAGTCATTTTATTGTTTTTGTTTATTTTGCTTCTTTAAGGTCATCTCCTATGTTTAGCCAAAAAATCCAGGTGATGTATTTGGAATGGAAGAAAGTTCCAAGAAAATAAAATATAAAGGGCCATGAAAGAGGTCATCAATGGAAGAAGTAGCCTTGAGTGGGAAGATGTAACACAAACCAGTGTATCAGTGATGGATGGTAAGGGGCTCTCAGTTTGGTGTCCAAGATAAGTGACGTGATTCTAACTGACCCCACCAAACACAGGTCATCCCAAGATGAATTCCAGATACCAAAAATCTGATAATGAAGGTAGATTTCAATCTTTGAGCAATTTTCAAATACTATGCTACTGAGAACACTTTTTGCTGTTTTTTATGATAACTCTCCCTTGACAGATCAAGGTATCCAGAATGCTTAGGCTAAGTAAAGTATAAACCAAAAGTACTGGAATGGTGTTAGAAAAGTAGGTCTTGAGGTTTCATAACCTCACTGTTTTCAGTAATACTCTATGTCTTCAATACTGACCTTATAACTCCAAGTTTTCATAAGAGCTAATTAGATAATCATCAACCTGGATCACTCTAACAGCTTCTGAATTGGTCTTTGAATTCAATCTTGTCCATTTTAAATGCTTCTGTCCTCTACAGCTAGAGCATCACCATAAAGCAATGGTCTCCAAAATTTTAGAAAAGTGTATCAGCAAGCATGCTCAGTAAATGTGTATATATTCTATTTCCTCAACTGTCAAATGGGATTAACTGCAGTTCCTATGACTTCATGTGCATGAGACTTAACCAGTTAAATAGAACCTTACACTCAGAAGGCCCTTGATTTAATTTTCAGCCATCTTGAAATTATTAATAATACTTGGACAAAGGACCCCACATTTTTATTGTACACTGAGCCTTGCATATTATGTAAGTGGTCCTGTCTACCTCAGAGGGCTGCTGTAAGAACTAAATGAGGCAGCACAGTGCCCTGTAGATAATTAATCCTTCAATAATGCCAGCTGCCAGCCTTATTAGAATAATTGTTAGTAGTAGTCAAAGTAGTAGTAGTAAGGATAACACTTATTCAGTAGCACTCAATTATACTGCGCTCATTATTCACTCATTCTTCAACATAAAAACATTCATTATTTCCTCTGTGTTAGACACCGTGCTGGGAAATGTATTAAAATCATCTGTGTATCTGTATTTTCAATTAAACTACACATTCTTTTAAAAACAGAGTTCATCATTTTAATAGCCCTGTGTGTATCAAATATAGTTACTCTACAATTATTTGTTGGAAAAATAATTGACTAAATATTTTGAAAGTACATTACAAACTATAAGACCATATAAAATAAAATCTATTCTTATTATCCACCTATTTTAACAATTTTATATTAGGTGCCTTCCTATTTAACTTTTAATTTGGTTCTACCCACCCAGTCATTTCCCTTGGCAAATGTTTCTTGTGGGTAAAATTGTAATATTTCCAGAATATCTTGCCTGGCTTTAGTACATTTGCATATAAACAGGCCTTCTTAAGGGGTAGAGAGCAGTAGTTCATCTCTATATCAAAGGGTAATTACCTGGGCCACCAAGGGAGGGCTTATCTGAACCTGAGAGGTTAAAGGATGGGCTGTTTTGCTTCTGTCAGAGCAGGAAAGAGAAATGGCCCAGACCGCAGCTTGTAAGCAATAAATGGGTTTTAAACTTAATTTCTACCTTTGACATATTTCAGTTTTAGAGGTATGTTGCCCCAGGATTTCCTCTCCCCAGAGTCACATTCTAAAAGCATACGGTCCTTTTAAATATTGTAAGGTATCATACGTAGTATATCCATTAGGCAAATTCTCAATTTTGACACACTTAAAATCAAAAGATTATAATGGAATAGATCTTTTATGCAATTACATTATCTTACAAAATTGAAATCCTTAATTATCATACTAAGAACACATCACTTCAGGAGTTCTGGGAAGATGGCGGCATGAGCAGGGCAGTGGAAATCTCTTCCCAAAACCATATATATCTATGAAAATACAGCAAATACAACTATTCCTAAAAGAGAGACCAGAATATACAGGACAGCGCACAGCCTGCATCTGCACCCGAGAGGACTCAGCACCCGCGAGGTGGGTAAGATATGGATCCGAGACCCGGTGGGACCTGAGCACTCCCCCACCCCAGCGTAATAGCAGGAGGAGAGGATTCAGAGATGGGAGGGAGTGGAAGTACAGGCCCGCGAAATAACCAGCCCTGGTGATCTACGCCGGGAGTGCTGACACACATAGCGCAGTGTATCAGATATTGGAGAGGCAGAAGGTGCAGGTTGTGTGCTGGGAACGTGCCCTGGTCCTTGCAGCAGGCTCCCTGGGACAAAAGAAAAACGCACGCTTTTTGTGGCGGTATTAAAGAGGCAAGGGCCCAGGATCGTCCCAGCACACTCAGCCCAGCAGGCTAGGAATCCTGAGGAATTTCGGATCCCTTGGCTGGAAACAGGGAAAAAGTAGCCTCACTGAAACTTCACAATGAGAACAACAGCCTCCCATTTGTTTCAGCCCCAGCCAGAGCTACAAAGGGCCTTGCACAGCCACGGCTGCAGAATAGTGGAGCAATAGCGGCACTTGGAGCATCCTTACAGAATCTACTCCCAGTGGATGATTTTTTTTCCTATCCTTTCTTTTCTTTTATTTCTTTCTTTCTTTCTTTTATTTTCTCTATTCTTTCTCTTCATTTTTTTGTTTTTGTTTTTGCTTTTTGTTTGTTTGTTGATTTTTTAAGTCTTAAAAAGCCCAGCTGACATACGTGGTACCTACCAGCAACCACTTCTATCGCCATGAAAAGACAGAGGAATATGGTACAGACCTAGCTCACCCAGACCCAGACAACACCAGAGAGGGAGAGTCAAGGGATGGAAATCCACAATCTTCCAGAAAAAAGAATTCAGAATAAAAATCATAACCCTGCTGATGGATCTACAGAGAAATATGCAAGAGCTGAGGGAGGACGTGAGGGAAGTCAGGAAAGACAATGAAAAAATGAGACAAGTGATCGATGGGCTTAGCAGCAGACTGAACGAGATGCAAGAGGCTGTTAATGGAAAAGAAATCAGAGAACAGGAAGACAGAGCAGGTGAGGCAGAGAGATATAAAAGGATCTCTAGGAATGAAATAATATTAAGAGAATTGTGTGACCAATCCAAACAGAACAATACTCACATTATAGGAGTACCAGAGGAAGAAGAGAGAGAAAAGGGGATAGAAAGTGTCTTTGAAGAAATAATTGCTGAGAATTTCCCGATGCTGGGGAAGGAAATAGTCTTACAGTACACGGAAGACAACAGATCTCCCAACACAAGGGACCCAAGGAAGACAAAACCAAGACACATAATAATTAAAATGGCCAAGATCAAAGATAAGGACAGAGTATTAAAGGCACCTAGAGAGAGAAAAAAGACCACTTAGAAAGGAAAACCCATCAGACTATCATCAGACTTCTGAACAGAAACCTTACATGCCAGAAGAGAATGGCATGATATATTTAATGTAATGAAACAGAAGGGCCTTGAACCAAGAATATTGTATCCAGCACGATTATCATTTAAATATGACGGAGGGATTAAACAATTTCCAGACAAGCAAAAGCTGAGGGAATTTGCCTGCCATAAACCACCTCTACAGGACATCTTGAAGGAATTGCTCTAGAGGGAAGCACTCCTAAGGCTAAAAAGATGTCACCAGAGAAAATAAAATCATAGCAAAGAAAGCAGACCATCAAAATACTAACTAAAGGCAAAGAATAAAACACCTAGTATGTAAAGAATGGAGGAGGAAGAATAAGAAGAGAGAGAAATAAAGAAACATCAGACTGTGTTTACAATAACTTAACAAGAAAGTTAAGTTAGATTGTTAGATAGTAAAGAAGCAACCTTTGAACCTTTGGTAAACACGAATCTAAAGCCAGCAATGGCAATAAGTACATATCTATCGATAATCACCCTAAATGTAAATGGACTGAATGCACCAATCAAAAGACACAGAGTAACAGAATGGATGAAAAAGCAAGACCCATCTATATGCTGCCTACAAGAAACTCACCTGAAACTCAAAGATATACACAGACAAAAGTGAAGGGATAGAAAAAGATATTTCATGCAAACAACAAGGAGAAAAAAGCAGGTGTTGCAGTACTTGTATCAGACAAAATAGACTTCAAAACGAAGAAAGTAGCAAGAGATACAGAAGGACATTACATAATGATAAAGGGGTCAATCCGAAAAGAGGATATAACCATTATAAATATATATGCACCCAACAAAGGAGTGCCAGCATATGTGAAAGAAATACTAACAGAATTAAAGGAGGAAATAGACAGCAATGCATTCATCTTAGGAGACTTCAACACACCACTCACTCCAAAGAACAGATCAACCAGAGAGAAAATAAGTAAAGACTCAGAGGCACTGAACAACAAACTAGAACAGATGGACCTAACAGACATATACAGAACTCTACACCCAAAAGCAACAGGATACACATTCTTCTCAAGTGCACATGGAATATTTTGCAGAATAGACCACATACTAAGCCACAAAAAGAACCTCAGCAAAGTCAAAAATATTGAAATTCTACCAACCAACTTCTCAGATCACAAAGGTATAAAATTAGAAATA
The DNA here is from genome assembly GCA_032199065.1 of Smutsia gigantea. Classification (NCBI taxonomy): domain Eukaryota; kingdom Metazoa; phylum Chordata; class Mammalia; order Pholidota; family Manidae; genus Smutsia; species Smutsia gigantea. The sequence continues at coordinate 617,928 of JAVSCE010019563.1, forward strand.
AATTTTAGAAAGGAAACAAAAAGGCTCACAAATACATGGAGACGTAACAAAATTCTCCTAAATAATCAATGGGTCAATGACCAAATTAAAACAGAAATCAAAGAATATATGGAGACTAATGACAACAACAACACAAAGCCACAACTTCTGTGGGACACAGCAAAGGCAGTTCTAAGAGGAAAGTATATTGCAATCCTGGCCTATTTAAAGAAGGAAGAACATTCCCAAATGAATAGTCTAAAGACAGAATTACAGAAATTGGAAAAAAAGAACAAATGAGACCCAAAGTCACCAGATGGAGGGTCATAATAAAGATCAGAGAAGAAATAAATAAAATTGAGAAGAATAAAACAATAGAAAAAATCAATAAAATCGAGTTGGTTCTTTGAAAAAATAAACAAAATAGATAAACCCCTAGCCAGACATGAAGAGAAAAAGAGAATCTACACACATAAACAGAATCTGAAATGAGAAAGGAAAAATAATGACAGACCCCACAGATATACAAAGAATTATAAGAGAATATTATAAAAATCTATATGCTAACAAGCTGGAAAACCTAGAAGAAATGGACAACTTCTTAGAAAAACACAACCTTCCAAAACTGACAAAACAAGAAACAGAAAAACTAAACAGACATATCACCAGCAACAAAATTGAAGCGGTAATCAAAAAACTACCCATGAACAAAACCCCAGACCAGATATATACACCTCTGAATTCTACCAGACATATAGAGAAGAAATAACACACATTCTCCTTAAAGTTTTCCAAAAAATAGAAGAGGTGGGAATACTTCCAAACGCATTCTATGAAGCCAGCATCACTCTAATACCAATACCTGGCAAAGACCTCACCAAAAAAGAAAATTACAGACGAATATCCCTGAAGAACCTAGATGCAAAAATACTCAAGAAAATATTAGCAAGCCAAATTCAAAAATACACCAAAAGGATCATACACCATGATCAAGTGGGATTCATCTCAGGGATGCAAGGATGGTACAACATTTGAAAATCCATCAACATCATCCACCACATCAGCAAAAAGAAGAACAAAACCACATGATCATCTCCGTAGATGCTGAAAAAGCATTTGACAAAATTCAGCATCCATTCATGATTAAAACTCTCAACAAAATGGATATAGATGGCAAGTACCTCAACATTATAAAGGCCATATATGACAAACCCACAGCTAACATCATACTTAACAGCAAGAAGCTGAAAAGCTTCTGTACAGCAAAGGACACCATCCGTAGAACAAAAAGACATCCTACAGTATGGGAGAACATATTCATAAATGATGTATCCGATAAGGGGTTGACATCCAAAATATATAAAGAACTCACACACCTCAACAAACATAAAGTAAATAATCCAATTAAGAAATGGGCAGAGGGCATGAATAGACACTTCTCCAAAGAAGAAACTCAGATGGCCAACAGGCACATGAAAAGATGCTCAACATCACTAATCATCAGAGAAATGCAGATTAAAACCACAATAAGATATCACCTCACACCAGTGAGGATGGCCAACATCCAAAACACAAACAACAACAAATGTTGGCGAGGATGTGGAGAAAAGGGAACCTTCCTACACTGCTGGTGGAATGCAAATGAGTTCAACCATTGTGGAAAGCAGTATGGAGTTACCTCAAAAAACTCAAAATATCAATACCATTTGGCCCAGGAATCCCACTCCTAGGAATTTACCCTAAGAATGCAGCAGCCCAATTTGAAAAAGACATATGCACCCCTATGTTTATCACAGCACTATTTACAATAGCCAAGAAATGGAAGCAACCTAAGTGTCCATCAGTAGATGAATGGATAAAGAAGAAGTAGTACATATACACAATGGAATATGATTCAGCCATAAGAAGAAAACAAATCCTACCATTCGCAACAACATGGATGGAGCTAGAGGGTATTATGCTCAGTGAAATAAGCCAAGCAGAAAAAGACAAATATCAAATGATCAAATGATCTCACTCATATGTGGAGTATAAGAACAAAGAAAAAACTGAACGAACAAAACAGCAGCAGACTCACAGAACCCAAGAACGGACTAATAGTTACCAAAGGGAAAGGGACTGGGGAGGATGGGTGGGAAGGGAGGGACAAGGGGGAAAAGGGGCCTTACGATTAGCAGATGTAATGTTGGGTGGCATGGGGAGGGCTGTCCAACTCAGAGAAGACAAGTAGTGATTCTATAGCATCTCACTACGCTGATGGACAGTGACTGTAATGGGGTTTGTGGGGGGGACCTGATGTAGGGGGTAGTTTAATCACCATAATATTGCACATGTTATTGTAGATTAATGATACCAAAATAAACTATAAAAAAAACACATCACTTCTCATGATAGCATGATGACAGTATGATGTCCAACGATACCTAGAATTTAAATAATTATAAAACTTCATAATTTTTCTTTTGCCACAGTGTATAAAGATCAAATCACAATTATGTCCAGTCTTTTAAGAAGATAGTTCCTGTCATAGCAAGCAAAGAATAAAAGGTCATTTTTCTTTAAAGGCATATATTTACTCAGAAGCTCAGCATTTAACCCCAAAACCTCCACTTTTAAAAAATGTTCCAATAATCTGAGAGTTCTATTGATAATAACTTATTAGACCTATTGTGAGATCAATGACAAGAAATCAGACTGTTTTACCTTTAATGTTTATAGACCCCATATGCTTAGCAGGTTATATACAATGCTGACATGTTCCTAAGGAGTTTCAATTCTCAGAACTGGGTAAAAGATAGTAGTTTAACTACTTGGACTTTGCCACTTAAGTGATTCTAGTTGTTTTTTTTTAAGGTGTTAATTACATTGTCCCACACTTGAATCGGTCTGCCTGAAATTCCTGTTTTCTGCCCAGTTATTCCATAGAGTTGATAATGTTAGTGTAATAATGATTATCATTATTATTTGCCACTTATATGTCACTTCTTTGGAAAGGTACTAGAAGTTTTGAAACTAAGAAAACAAAGCCAATACATTGAAAGAATGCAAGAACTAGTTTGGATCTATTTAACATATTTAGAGATAAAAGTGTTAGAGATTTACTGCTGATCTGCTGGCACTACTTGGCACAGCCTGACAGAGGTTAAGTAATAATAATGATTAAAATAATAAAGGTAATAGCTATCATTTATTAATGTGCAGTGCATTAAGAGTTGCAATCATTGTGAATTAATCTTTACAATAGCTTTGCAATCACATGAATGTGTTTGTAAAGAAAGAGAAGTTCTAAAGATACTTCAGACTTCAGGGCATTTTGAGAAATGCCAGAAGGAATGGAAGTTGTAATCAAGTTAACAATCAAATGAAACTGTATTGAAACCTAAATGAAGTGTGGTACATCTGTGATCCTAATTTATTTGGCAAAGATGCAGGGTGTGGATTTAGAAGAAAAATCCATTTTATCTGGTGGGGGTTATAATTTGATAATACTAAAATTACAATTATAGTCAAATGGTCAAGAAAATGCATAATAAAATAAAACTGAAAATGTTAAACTCCTATTAATTTCAGCATTTAATTATTAAAGTTAATAGGGTATATTTACTCATTTAAGATAAAGAAGAGAATTGAAAATCATGAACTATTTTTAAAAGGTACATGAAAATGTAATCATTTTAAGTGTACTGGTTACATGATAAAAGAATACTGGTAGCTAGTTAACATTTTGTTGTTTAGGATGACAGGGCCTACGGGTAGTGGCAGATAATTTACTTAGAGCTCAAGTTACCTATAATGGTCAGCACTGACATCATCTGTTCTCAGCAGTGTATGGTAAGTGTATTCGTGTTTAGTATGCATATATATATATATATATATATAAGAAACCACTTAATTCAAAATATATATAGCTTTTCAATATTGACTGTTTTGATCATGCATGTTTCCCTTATTCCTCCTCATATTTAGAAGTCACAATCCAATTTTAACTTACTGCAAAGAACATAAGACATTTAAATTCCAAAGAAAATGAGCAATTCCAGTCTACTCACCAACTTTAATTTTGTATGAAATGCAAGCCTTTCAATAACAATGAAGTTCATTTCCTTGCAAAGAAAGATGGGTGCAAGTATGAGTTCGTGAAAAACACCATAGTTATCTCTAAAGAGGCAAAGTCATGTAGTGTGTATTCAGGGAAGTCTGTGAATACACAAACTTCTCACAGCCTGGGTTGACCATTTGAAATGATGTATTTTTAAATTTGGTTTTAGTTTTGCCTTGAATTACTATTTCAAAGATAATCACAAAATTCTCTCATTACCACACAATTTGAACAATGCTAAATACACCTGAAATGAAATATTCTGTTTTATTTTGCCTGACCATTTGAGTAATAAAGAAATAGCTATTACAATTAGTCTCAGGGATAGGTAAAAATTTTATTTCTATTCCTCTTGAGGCAAATATCTCTTTGACAAAAGGTATTAGTGGTAGCTTTTCCATCTACAAAAGAGAGGGATAATAACTTTAATCATAATGATGAGTTTTCAAACTCTTCAAATTACTGCAGAACAGGTACACCTTATTTTACTGCACTTCACAAATACTGCATTTTTTAAACATTAAAGGTCTGTGGCAACCCTCCTTTGAGCAAGTTTATCAGCACCATTTTTCCAACATTTATTCCCTCCATGTCTCTTTGTCACATTTTGGTAATTCTTGCAGTATTTCAAACTTTTTCATTATTATTTCATTTGTTATGGTGATCTGTGATCTGTGATCTTTGATGATGCTATTGTTAATTGATTGGGACACAGTGACCCCCACCCCTACAAGATAGTAAACTTAATCAGTAAACGTGTATTCTGACTGCTCCACCCACTAGCCATTACTACATCTTTCTCCCTCGTTTTGGTCCTGACTGAGATACAATATTGAAATTAGGCCAATTAATAAATATTTATGTGAAAGGAGGAGTTGCAGGTCTCTCACTTTCAATGAAAAGCTAGAAATGATGAAGCTTAGTGAGAAAGGCATGTTGAAAGCCAAGACAGGAAGAAAGTTAAGCCTCTTGTGAAAACAGTGAAATTGTGAAAGCAAAGTAAAAGTTCTTGAAGGAAATATTAAAAGTGCTACTCCAGTGAACACATGAATGATCAGAAGATGTAACAGCCTTATTGATATGGATCAAGCTGTAGTGGTCTGGATCCAAGATCAAACCAGCCACAACACTCCCTTAAAACAAAGCCTAATTCAGAGAAAGGTTAAGACCCTCTCTCCAATTCTATAAAGGCTGCGAAACGTGAGGAACCTGAAGAAGAACAGTTGGAAGCTAGCACAGGTTGTCTCATGAAGTTTAAGGAAAGAAGCCAACTCCATAACATGAAAGTGCAAGATGAATCAGTAATGCTGGTATAGAAGCTGCAGCAAATTATCCAGAAGATCTACCTAAAATAATTAATGAATGTGGCTACACAAAGGAACAGATTTTCAATATAGACAAAAGAGCCTAACCAAGAAGACACTATCTAGGACTTTCATACCTAGAAAAATCAATGCCTAGCATCAAAGCTTCAAAGAACAAGCTGACTCTCTTATTAGGGACCAATGCTGATGGTGGCTTTAAGTTGAAGCCAATGTTCATTGACCATTCTGGAAATCCTAAGGCCCTTAAGGATCACATTATCTACTCTGCTTGCTCTGTAAATAAACCAACAAAGCCCGGATGACAGCATATCTGTTGACAACATGGTATATTGAGTATTTTAAGGCCTACTACTAAGCCCTACTCTTGGGACCTACTAATCAGAAAAAAAATTCTTTTCAAAATATTAATGCTCATTGACAATGCACTTGGTCACCAAAAAGCTCTGATGGAGATGGACAATGAGGTTAATGTTGCTTTCATGACTGCTAACACAACATCCATTCTGTAGCCAAGGATCAAGCAATTTTGACTTTCAGGTCTTACTAAGAAATACATTTTGTAAGGCTACCATAGATAATGATCCTTCTGATGGACCTGGGCAAACTAAACAGAAAGCCTTCAGGAAAGGATCCACCATTCTAGATGCCATTAAGACCATTTGTGATTTATGATTAGCGGTCAAAATATCAACATTTATAGGAGTTTGGAAGAAGTGGATTCCAACCCTCATGGATGACTTTGAGGGATTCAAGACTTCAGTGAAGTAAATAATAGCAAGAGAACTAGAATTAGAAGTGGAACCTGAATATATGACTGAATTGCTGCAATCTTAGGATCAGACTTCAATGGATGAGGAGTTGCTTCTTAAGGATGAACAAATAAAGTGGTTTCTTGAGATGGGATCTACTCCTAGTGAAGATGCTGTGAAGATTGTTGAAATGACAACAAAGGATTCAGAATACTACATAAACTTAGTTGATAAAGCTCTGCCAGGATTTGGGAGGACTGACTCCAATTTTGAAATAATTCTGTGGGTAGTGTTATCAAATAGCATCAGTTCAGAGATATCATTCATGAAAGGAAGAGTCAATCGATGTGGCAAATTTCATTGCTGGTCTTATTTTAAGAAATTGCCGCCATCACCCTCATCTTCAGCAACCACCACGCTGATCAGTCAACTGCCATTAACATGGAGGCAAGGCCCTCCACTGGCAAAAAGAATATGACTCACTGAAAGTTCAGATGATTGTTAGTATTTTTTAGCAAGAAAGTGTTTTGTAATTCAGGTATGCACATTTTTTAGACATAATGCTATTGGACACTTAAGAGAATGTATCATAGTGTAATCACAACTTTTATATGCATTAGGAAACAAAAAACTTTATTTGACCCACTTTTCTGTGATAGTCACTATACTGTGAAGGTCTGAAACTGAACTCACAATATCCCCAACGCGCTCCTGTCATATAAAACAGCAATGATGTAATTCAGTAAGCTGTATAAATCTGCCATCAGCTATAAATTCATTCCTAGAAAAGTTTTCACTAGAAAACAACTGTGCTATATGTTCTAAAAAGTGACTAGTTTCTTAAGTAATTAGTCTACTTTTAAAAGTACTTATTTTGACTCACGTAGAATGGCTATATTTCTAAATCTCATGGGTCATTAACGTTTTTTATTCATGAACTATCAAAGATTAGTTGAAAGACTATATTGTTTATGAAATGTACAGAGATAAATAAACATGTTGTTTCTTCCTCAATGGTCTTATATTTAAGGGAAAAAATGCAAACATGAAATAAAGCTCAAGTACAATATGAAAAACCTTAACAAAAAATACATAGGTTTTGTTCAAACAGCAGTAAAGACGTGGGTGTGGATATTTCGCCTTTTTAGTTATGCTTATGTTGGTGGCAGAAGAAAGCATCAAGTAATTGTTAAGTAAAGAGACATTTATGGTTGCATAGGTAGCCCTTCTGTATAAGTACTTGAACTCAGTTATGAGTGAGAAGGCTTTTGCAAGCAAGTCAAGCAGCAGTCAATTCAAAGGGGAAAAATATACCATAACTGTGCTAAAAGTTTATCGATGTAATTTTCAATTAAACTCATATTTTATTCAACTTTTTTTGATTGGAATCCACAATTACCTTTGCTATCTTTAAGACCCACACAGTGTTGTTATGAGGCTGCACCTACCACATAGTTCTCTAAACAAGTGTTTGTTGAAAAAAACTACCATCAACAATAGAATACACCACCTCGAGAAAATATTTTCCAAAAGTGTTTCTTCAGGGTGTTACATATTAACTATATGTTCCAATATATTTTTGGCAAATTAGCATGGATACTCAAGAAAAAAGGTATATGCATTTATTTTATCATATTACATAAAAGTATAAAGCATTAAGGGAAAAATCGTTTAAAAAAACATGTTTAAGAGAAGCAAAGTACAAATGGTAAAATGATCTATCTGGCATCTATCTAAAGCTCACTTAGGAAACCATCTTTTCTAAATTTATAGACATATATATAACCATTTATACTTTCATTTATTGGTTTTAAATGGAACTTTTAAAGGAAAGACTGGAAAACACCTGCTTCAGGGAAATACAAATTGGTTAGTAATAATCCTAAAGATTAGAAGTCATCATTACTCCTACATTCATAGGGAATATATAAAAATAATGAAAATCTGATTGTCCTCCTATGTAATAATAGTATTTTAATGGCCATGGATTACTAATTCTTTTTCCCTCAAGAAATAATAGTAAACATCCATTTTCATTTAGCACATTAGAAACTCATTTCAGTTTGGAATATAATGTGAAATTATAAGTATAAATTGAAATATAATTGGAATTATAAATTGAAATTTTAAACTGAAATTAGTAAAGAATCATCATGTACCTGATCCAGTCCTTAAAAATTATAATTATATGACTAGCTTGTGTGCTTATTTTTGTTGAAAATATAAGTTCCCTTCTATAGGTATAACCTTCATAATAGAAAATAATTAGGTGGATAATATATTAACATTTACCTGAAGTTTGAATTTATAATCTTGAAATACTACTTAGCTTGAATTTGATGAATGCAATCAGTGGTATAATCATTAAAATAGCTTTTATTATATATTTGGTATATTCATTTTTCAAGAGAAGATTACCTATCAAAAGTGGCCAATATACTAAACTTCTTAAAAGTCCAAATACAGTAATATGAGTTTGTTCAGGAAAAAAAGAGGATTTCTGAGTTCAGTTATATTGTCTCATTTCGAAAGATGCAAGATCTTGGCATTCACATGTTGGCATGTAAATGCCAATAATACAATATTGTCAGAATTGAAATATAATTCAGTGCTTCCTGTACTAGGTATTATAAAGTTGATTCTCTTATTCTTCAACAGCATTTACCTATTATAAAAGCATAACTATGGATTGGCATATAGGGATTAATCAAAGAAAAAATGATATTCTCTGCTTTTGAGTTCCAATATGATGACTGAAGCACAAATAAACTCAATAGAATTTAAAACTACATAAAAGAGAATAAAAAAGAATTACAAAAACAATACTCTTTTCTTCAATTAGTTAAAAATAATAGCCAGGAAGGGTAGTGGCCTAACTCCTATGGTTTCTTTCCTTGTAGTCTCAATAAGTTCTGATGGCACTAGACATTTTCACCCTGTCTTTCCATTCACAAGTTCCTAAAGTGAAAGGAGTTCACTTAGACACACCTTTCTTCATAAATTTAGCTTAGCAGGCACTTTTCCAATAAGCTTAGTCACCATCTCAGCTAATTGAAGTTGTACAGCCAGAGCAATTGAGTTCACTGGCATGTACTTTGTATATATTTTACATTTGTAAATGGACACAAATACAGAAATATAGTTACATTTATTAACTCTAAAAATATAATGTTACTACAATCATACAACCAAATAATTACCAAAAAATGAATGAACTTTTTATTTTTAGAATTTTAAAAATAATAAGCATGAAAAATCTGGGCATGGTCATTACAAAAGAAAAAAGAACAAATTTAGACAATACATATTTTGTATACTGACATATTTACAAATGAGTTATTTATAACCTCACTAGGTTCATAAAATTTCATTGTCATGTTTACACTTACCTTTCCTATCTTTTCATCTTCCTATTTCCACTTCTTCACTCCCATTAATATTAGACAAACATCTATCTGCTTCAAATGATCTTTGATAAAGTCCATTCCTAAGCCCAAAGTCTTAAAAAACAAAAAAGATTCAGGAGAAGCTGTTGAATAGTTTCCATTTCTTTCAGACCCTCTCTCTGAGTCTTACTAATTTTGACTCTTCTCTTCTAAGAGCACCTTAGTCATACACTGAAAAGATCTGGTTGATGCTTCAGTAAAATGCATAGAATTCACTGTTACTTTGATCTGCAGGCAAAGAATCATGACACCCTGGGACACATGGGTGATAGCCTTCTTTATGTAATTCTGATGAACTGCAGCAAAGTGCCATTCAGTTTTGGTTGCCTTAGTAGCAGAGAAATGTAGACAGATTGGAAGGAGTTCAGAGAAAAATCTTAAAATGGCTAAGGGAACCAAGCAGCATTATAAGTAGATTAGATTAAAAAAATTTTTTAAAGGATGAAGAGCTTGGTCTAATGATGACTAAAAATTTACATGAAAATATGCAAAGTTGATTTAAATGCTACAAAGGAAAATAATTGGCTGATTTGACAGTAAGAGAAATCGTATGAATAGAAAAATTTCTAAAATATTAACAGGTGATTTTAGATTTTAATAGCCAGTTCTGAGTTACTACTCAGCCTTATAAATAGGTTTGAAAGAACATGCACATGTTTCATTAACAATAAAATAAACTATTTAAAATTAAAAAAGAAACTATTATTGTTTGAAATGCATCCTACAGTCAAAAATTATTCCAAACTGATTTTTAACAGCAGAAAGTAAATGATAGGAGTGAAATGATTTACATAAAGATAATGAGTTGAGTAAAACAGGAATACTGAACAGTACTACTTTTAATGTACCAGGCACCATACTCAGAACTTTATATACTTGGAATAACTAGTCTAAGAGATGATGATGATTATTATTTCCACTTTACTGTGGATTAAAACAAACAAACAGGAGGAAAGATAACATGCTAAAGTCACACAGCTTAACAGGACACTGAGAACTCAGCTCCTGTAGACTCCAGTGTTTATGCTTGTATCCAGTAGCTCTGTTGTTTCTCTGGAGGCCAGTACCGACCTAAATACATCACACTTATGGGTCTTCTTCCACATCAGTTGGCTTCAAAATTAGTACTCTCAGGTCTGAAGAGCAAGGTAGTGGGGTGCTGTAGATCTATGCCATCCAACATGGCAGGCAATAGCAACATGTGACTACTGAGTGCTAGAAATGTTTATTCCAGATTGCGATAGGTTATAAATGTGAAATACATAATGATGTCCGAAGACCTAGGAAAAAAAGAATACAAATATCTCATTAGTATTTGATATGGATTATATGTTGAAATGAAATGTTTTGGCTGTATTGGATTCAATGACATATATACTAAACTTAATTACCCATGTTCTCTTTACTTTTTTAATGTACAGAAAATTTTAAATGACATATGTGCTCACCTTTGTGACTCATATTACCTCTCTAGGGAGCACCACTATTTAGAAGAATTCCTTGGTCTTTTCTCTTTCAAGCATCTACAGTTGTGTGGAAATGCTATAAAATTAAATTTTGGAAAAGATTTCCAAACCAGATTTTATTTATTAATAATTCTCTTGATAAATCCAAAGAGAGTATGAGTAATTAACAACTGCATTTTCTGTTCTAATTATTTCACTTCTTGCTTTAAAAAAAAATTTATTAAGGTACTATTGATATACATTCTAATGATGGTTTCACATGAAAAAACAATGTGGTGATTACTTTTACTCATATTATCAAGTCCACACCCATACCCCAATGCAGTTACTGTCCATCAGTGTAGTAAGATGCCACAGATTCACTGTTTGCCTTCTCTGTGCTACACTGCTTTCCCTGTGACCCCCCCACACCATGTGTACTTGACATAATACCCCTCAATCCCCTTCTCTTTCCATTCCCACCCGCCTTCCCACACCCCTCCCCTTTGGTAACAGCTAGTCCCTTCTTGGAGTCTGTGAGTCTGCTTCTCTTTTGTTCTTTCAATTTTGCTTCATTGTTATACTCCACAAATGAGGGAACTCATTTGGCACTTGTCTTTCTCCACCTGGCTTATTTCACTGAGCATAATACCCTCCAGCTTCATCCATGTTGTTGCAAATGGTAGGATTTGTTTCTTTCTTATGGCTGAATAGTATTCCATTGTGTATATGTACCATCTCTTCTTTATCCATTAATCTACTGATGGACACTTAGAATCTGTTTCCATATCTTGGCTATTGTAAATAGTGCTGCGATAAACATAGGGGTGCATATGTCTTTTTGAACCTGAGAAGTTGTATTCTTTGGGTAAATTCCAAGGAGTGGGATTCCCAGGTCAAATGGTATTTCTATTTTTAGTTTTTTGAGGAACCTCCATACTGCTTTCCACAATGGTTGAACTAGCTTACATTCCCACCAGCAGTGTAGGAGGGTTTCCCTTTCTCTGCATCCTTGCCAGCATTCGTTGTTCTTAGTCTTTTGGATGCTGGCCATCCTTACTGGTGTGAGGTGATACCTCATTGTGGTTTTAATTTGCATTTCCCTGGTAACTAGCGATGTGGAGCATGTTTTCATGTGCCTGTTGGCCATCTGAATTTCTTCTTTGGAGAACTATCTCTTCATATCCTCTGCCCATTTTTTAATTGGGTTATTTGCTTTTTGGGTGTTGAGGTGTGTGAGTTCTTTATATATTTTGGATGTTAACGCCTTGTCGGAGATGTCATTTACAAATATATTCTCCCAAACTGTAGGATGCCTTTTTGTTCTGTTGATGGTGTCCTTTGCCATACAGAAGCTTTTTAGTTTGACGTAGTCCCACCTGTTCATTTTTGCTTTTGTTTCCCTTACTCGAGGAGATGTGTTCAGAAAAAAGTTACTCATGCTTATATTCAGGAGATTTTTGCCTATGTTTTCTTCTAAGAGTTTTATGGTTTCATGACTTATATTGAGGCCTTTGATCCATTTCGACTTTACTTTTGAGTATGGGGATAGACAATAATCCAGTATCATCCTCTTGAATGTAGCTGTCCCGTTTTGCCAGCACCAGTTGTTGAAGAGGCTGTCATTTCCCAATTTTATGTCCATAGCTCCTTTATCATATATTAATTGACCATATATGGTTGGGTTTATATCAGGGCTCTTTAGTCTGTTCTACTGGTCAGTGGGTCTGTTCTTGTGCCAATACCAAATTGTCTTGAGTACTGTGGCTTTGTGGTGGAGTTTGACATTGGGTAGTGTAATCCCGCTAGCTGTATTCTTCCTTCTCAGGATTGCTTTGGCTATTCGGGGTCTTTTGTGGTTCCATATGAAATTTAGAATGATTTGCTCTAGTTCATTGAAGAAAGCTCTTGGTATTTTGATAAGAATTGCATTAAATCTGTAGATTTTTTTAGGCAGGGTGACCATTTTGACAATATTAATTCTTCCTATCCATGAGCATGGGATGTGTTTCCATTTATTGGTATCTTCTTTAATTTCTCTCATGAGTGTCTTGTAGTTTTCAAAGTGTAGGTCTTTCACTTCCTTGGTGAGGTTTATTCCTAGGTATTTTATTCTTTTTGATGCAATTGTGAATGGAATTGTTTTCCTGATATCTATTTCTGCTAGTTCATTGTTAGTATATAGGAATGCCACAGATTTCTGCATATTAATTTTGTATCCTGCATCTTAGCTGAATTCAGATATTAGATCTAGTAGTTTTTGAGTGGATTCTTTAGGGTTTTTTTGTGGACAATATCATGTCATCTGCAAACAGGGACTGTTTAACTTTTTCCTTGCCAATCTGGATGCCTTTTATTTCTTTATGTTGTCTGATTGTTGTGGTTAGAACCTCCAGTACTCTGTTGAATAGAAGTGGGAGAGTGGGCATCCTTGCCTTGTTCCCAATCTTAAAGGAAAATATTTCAACTTCTCACTGTTAAATATAATGTTGGCTGTGGGTTTGTCATATATGGCCTTTATTATGTTAAGGTACTTGCCCTCTATACCCATTTTGTTGAGAGTTTTTATATTGAATGGAATTTTGTCAAATGCTTTTTCAGCATCTATGGAGATGATCATGTGGTTTTTGTTCTTCCTTTTGTTGATGTGGTGGATGAAGTTGATGGATTATCGTTGTTGTACCATCCTTGCATCCCTGGGATGAATCCCACTTGATCATGATGGATGATCTTTTTGATGTATTTTTTAATTCATGTTGCTAATATTTTGTTGTGTATTTTTACATCTATGTTCATCAGGGATATTGGTCTGTAATTTTCTCTTCTTGTGGTGTCTTTGCCTGGTTTTGGTATTATAGTGATGCTGGCCTCATAGAATGAGTTTGGAAGTATTTCCTCTTCTTCTACTCTTTCGAAAACTTTAAAGAGGATGGGTATTAGGTCTTCACTAAATTTTTGATAAAATTCAGTGGTAAAGTCATCTGGTCAAGGCATTTTGTTCTTAGATAGTTTTTGGATTAGCACTTCAATTTCCTTGCAGGTAACTGGTCTGTTCAGATTTTCTGTTTCTTTCTGGGTCAGCCTTGTAAGGTTGTATTTTTCCAGAAAGCTCTTCATTTCTTCTAGGTTATCCAGTTTGTTAGCATATAATTTTTCAGTTTTCTCTCATAATTCTTTGTATTTCTGTGGTGTCCATAGTGATTTTTCCTTTCTCATTTCTTATTCTGCTTATGTGTATAGACTCTCTTTTTTTCTTGATAAGTCTGGCTAGGGGTTTATCTATTTTGTTTATTTTCTTGAAAAACCAGATCTTGCTTTCATTGATTCTTTCTATTGTTTTATTCTTCTCAATTTTATTAATTTCTGCTGTAATCTTCATTATGTACCTCCTTCTACTGACTTTGGGCCTCATTTTTTCTTCTTTTTCTAGTTTCGTTAATTGTGAGTTTAGACTGTTCATATGGGATTGTTCTTTCTCGAGGTAGGCCTGTATTGCAATATTCTTTCCTCGTAGCACAGCCTTTGCTGCATCCCATAGATTTTGCAGTGTTGAAATATTGTTGTCATTTGTCTCCACATATTGCTAGATTTCCGTTTTTATTTGGTCATTGATCCATTGGTTATTTAGGAGCATGCTATTAAGCCTCCATGTGTTTGTGGGATTTTTCATTTTCTTTGCGTAATTTATTTCTAGTTTCATACCTTTGTGGTCTGAGAAACTGGTTGGTACAATTTCAATCATTTTGAATTTACTGAGGTTCTTTTTGTGGCCTGGGATATGATCTATTCTTGAAAATGTTCCATGTGTACTTGAGAAGAATGTGTATTCTGCTGCTTTTGGGTGTAGAGTTTGGTAGATGTCTGTTAGGTCCATCTGTTCTAATATGTTGTTCAGTGCTCTATCTCCTTACTTATTTTCTGTCTGGTTGATCTGTTCTTTGGAGTGAGTGGTGTGTTGAAGTCTCCTAGAATGAATGCATTGCGTTCTATTTCCCCTTTTTATTCTTTAGTATTTGTTTCACATATGTAGGTGCTCCTGTGTTGAGCACATAGATATTTATAATGGTTATATCTTCTTGTTGGATTTACCCCTTTATCATTATGTAATGTCCTTCTTTGTCTCTTGTGACTTTCTTTGTTTTGAAGTTTATTTTGTCTGATACATGTTCTGCAACTGCTGCTTTTTTCTCGCTATTAGTTACATTAAATATCTTTTTCCACCCCTTCACTTTTAGTCTGTGTATGTCTTTGGGTTTAAAGTGAGTTTCTTGTAGGCAGCATACACATGGGTCTTGTTTTTTTATTCATTCATTGACTTTATGTCTTTTGTTTGGTGCATTCAGAGCATTTACATTTAGGGTGATTATTGATATGTTTGTACTTATTCACATTGCAGGCTTTAGATCTGTGGTTACCAAAGGTTCAAGCCTAACTTCCTTACTATCTAAGAGTCTAAATTAACTCACTTAATATGCTATTACAAACACAGTCTAAAGGTTATTTTTTTTTCCTCCTTTTTTTTCCTCCTCCATTCCTTATATATTCCGTATCATACTCTGTACTCTGTCTATCCCTTGATTGACTTTGGGGATAGTTGATTTAATTTTGCATTTGCTTAGTAATTAACTGCTTTACCTTCTTTACTGTGGTTTTATTACCTCTGGTGACAGCTATTAAACCTTAGGAACATTTTCATCTATGGAAGTCCCTCCAAAACACACTGTAGAGATGGTTTGTGGGAAGTAAATTCAGATTTTGCTTATCTGGAAATTGTTTAATCTCTCCTTCAAATTTAAATGATAACATTACCAGATAAAGTATTATTGGTTCGAGACCCTTCTGCTTCATTGCATTAAATACATCATGCCACTCCCTTCTGGCCTGTAAGGTTTCTGTTGAGAAGTCTGATGATAGCCTGATGGGCTTTCCTTTGTATGTGGTCCTATTTCTCTCTCTTGCTGCTTTTAATAGTCTGTACTAATCCTTGATCTTTGCCATTTTAATTACTATATGTCTTGCTGTTGTCTTCCTTCCGTCCTTGTGTTGGGAGATCTGTGCACCTCCATGGCCTGAGATTCTATCTTCTTCCCTAGATTGGGGAAGTTTTCAGCAATTACCTCCTCAAAGACACTTTCTATCCCTTTTTCTCTCTTCTTCTTCTTCTGGTACCCCTATAGTGCAAATATTGTTCCATTTGGATTGGTCACACAGTTCTCTCAATATTCTTTCATTCTTAGAGACCCTGTTTTCTCTCTGTGCCTCAGCTTCTTTGTATTCCTCTTCTCTAATTTCTATTTTATTTATCTCTTCCTCCACTGTATCTAATGTGCTTTTAAAACTTTCCATTGTATGTTACATTTCTGATACTGTGCTCCATATTGATTGGATCTCCCACCGGAATTCATCCCTGAGTTCTTGAATAGTTTTCTGTACCTCCAAGAGCAGTTTAATGATTTTTATTTTGAAATCCCTTTCAGCCAGATACATGAGGTTGATTTCATTTGAATTTTTCTCAGGGGTTGTATTCATAATTTTTCTTTGAACCAAGCTCTTTCGGCATTTCATATTTGTATATCGTGCCCTCTAGTGCCCAGAAGCTCTACTCCCTGGAGCTGCTCAGCCCCTGAAACAATGTTCAGGGTTGCAGGGGAGTGGTATTGGTGACTTGGGGAAAGAAAGAGCTGTTTCCTGCTTCCCGGCTACTATGCCTGTCTCCACTGCCAGAACCGGTGGGCCGAGCACACACGTATAAGCCTCTGTACTTTGCATTTGTAGTTGATGTAGATGTGGCTTCCCTCTGGCTGGCCTAATGCCAGGGTAGAGGTTTCTGTTTTGTGAGCCAGGTGGGGCTGGCCAGGAGAATGGCTCAGCAGGCTGTGTATCACAGAGGGGATCCTTGGAGCTCTGTAGGCAGCCAGGGAGCTGGAGCTCCTGAAGATCGTGAAAGTTCCCAACCTGCTGGGCAGAGTACACCTGGGCAATTTTGTCTACCTGTCCTCTCTCCTGAGCAGTAAGCTCTGTGCAATCCTTGCCCCTTTAGCAGCCCTTTTGCGGTTAGTAAGTCTCTCAGACTGCCCACCTTTCTTTTGTCCCATAGCAGCCAGATATGGACCCCTGCTTTCCACAAGCAGCTGGAATATCAGTTTCTCCAAGTATTCTGCCTGTCGTAGCTTTCCAACCCCCTAATCATGAGAGTACCATGAAAACACCATGAAATGTAGGATTGTGCTCCCAAATCAGATCTCCGGAGTTAGGTATTCAGCAGTCCCAATCCTCTACTCCCTCCCCACTCTGTTTCTCTTCCTCCTGCTGGTAAGCTGGAGTGGGGGTAGGGCTTGAGTCCTGCCAGGGCACACCTTTGGTATGTTACCCTGTTCTGTGAGGTTTATTCTTTTCTCAAGGTGTATGCAGTTTGGCGCAGTTCTCTTTCCTGTTGCTCTTTCAGAATTAGTTGTATCAATTATAATTTCATATTATATGCGGTTTTAGGAGGAAGCCTCTGTCTCACCTCTCACACTGCTATCTTTAATCTGTTGCATTTCTTTTGTTAGTGTTCTATACATCTCTATCCAACTTAAGAGATTTTTTTTTTGTCATGGTTTGAAATATGTTCTAATATGTAAAACCAAAAGTGTTTTTTCTGTACTAATTTTTCACCTGGCAATTAAATGAAAATATAAAACAAGTGTAATCCAATATAACAGTTTAGAATTAAAGTTAAAAAGCACAACAAAAGCCTAGAATTAAAGTTAAGAACACAACAGAAGGTCTTCATGGGGCCTTGAATTTATTCCACCTGTTTTTGTACTCATATTTGCACTCAGAAAGTGTTTCAAACTTTAAATGTGCATCATTTTAATATAATTTTACTTTGCAAAAGTCAGCTTGTGTAATACCAAAGAATAAAAGAAAATTAAAGCTGTCATCTTAAAAACCACATCTAAGCTTCAATTAATTCTGGAAAATTGAAGACCAGGTTGAATCTGTCTGTAATTGTCAGTAAATTTGAAAGATTTAAGGTGCTGAATTTCTAATGTGTTATTCTTTGTCTCTATGCAACACATTATTTTAGTTTTCTTTAAGTTAACTGTAAAAATGTATCCTAATGTACCTTGAAAGCACAGTTAGAATGCATACTATTATGTCCATGTTTGCAAGCAAACCCCAATTTAAATTGCTATTTATGAGTCTTGAACAATACAGTAATAGAGTTACTCTTTAATTTTTTTAAGCCATAATTTTCGGTTAAATATTTTTCATACAGGGATATTTAATCATGAGAACTAAAACAATTATTTTTATTATAACATTATAGGAAAATAGGAACCCAAGTTTAAACATAAGAAAATGAGTATCATTAATAAATGATGTAGAATAGATTTTGTACTCATTTCACATATTAAATCAGAATTTATTCACATCTAGCTGCTCACCTTACAAAATAAAATTAATCAAACGTCATCAAAGTGACATAATGTTTTGATGACTATGACAGATAACATCTGATTCATTGTTGTTTATATCTAACAAAGGCACTCTACCTGCCTTTTCAGTCATGAGAATTAATAATTTTCCATAGTTGCAATATGAAAAAAAGAAAAGGAAATACTTCCTAGCAAAATTATGTTAAAGGTTTTATTTAAAGTCAGCTGTATTTATATTTCAGCCAATATTTGAAATACACATTTAGTAGTTTGCTTAGAAATGTGAAGTGAAATATTGATGGAATTTTGGATTTTTTTTCAGAGGCAATGTTACTAATACATTTTCTTAAGCTTAAACCCAAACTAGAAATATCCTGGAGATCCATATTGCTATCTAGCCTAGAACATCTGGATACCAGTATATGTAAAAACAAGAGTTAAAAATTTTTCAAATACACATACAATTTTAACAGAATAAATTTTATCTTAAGCCCCACTGAGATTGATTGCTAGGTCTTTTAATGTGCCAGTTCACCGCTTTTGCTTTTTTCTCTTCACTACAGTTTATTTGTTGATGAACTTGGGTCACTTTCCCACAGTATATTCTCAAGTCTGGATTTTGTTTTTAAAATATCCACATGGTATTCATTTGTATTTCTTAAAAAATGCTAGTTAGATCTATATATTTAATCAGATTAAGGTTTGAGACTTGGGTTTGAGACATTAGAATACTTCATATGTTTTGTTTCATTACAAAAGTTTATCTTAAATTTTCTTTACCTCCTGTAGCCTGTTTAAACAGTTAACTCAGATATCCAAAAGAAGTCAATATCCTAACCTTGCTGAAAATTTCTTTCACCAATAAAAATATAAACACTCTAAATGCTACTTTAAATTGTTCATTAAAATATGTTCTAGCAAGAATTCTAGGAATAGGTGTACTTTTACCTTCGTAAGACATGAAAGGTGTTGGTTACTTCACGACAAGTTTTTGTACTATGATTTATGATATAGTTTTTGATAACAGTTGGAATGGTCACAGGAGGAAAATGCATGTGAGAGCAGTTACAAGTGGTATTTGATTAAAAGACTAAGAACCCCAGCATATCTATTTATGTATTTGCTATATTATTGGAGTATTCTTTCTAATTTGACAAATGTTTAAAAATATTTTTAAAATCTCTACAAGGTTCCAGCAACAGTGTGTGCATGGGATATATCAATGAATAGGAAAGATGAAAATCCCTTCACACTGAGTTAGACAATATATTAAATTTTATCATCAGGTTCTTCTTAATGCTCTTCGTTTATGGCTATGACTTTAGTTTTGACAATATGGAAAAGACTCATATCTTAATTTAGGCTCTTCTTCTTTTATTCTTCTCAGTTCAAACAGAGATACCAAGATTTGTATATGGACAAGATTTATAAATGGAAAGAAAATGGATCAATGGAGCCGAAGTCCTTTGGGTCAGAAAGCTTTTAGTTATCAGAAAATTTGCTCCCAGAGTACTAGTCTCTCAGTAGAAGATTTGCTAATTTTAATTAATGACTTAAATTTTCAAAGTGCATTAGCCTAAGCAAAACTTAAGCACAGTTATATTTTAAAACACTTGCAATCTTTAGATTTTTGCTGAAATTCATATGAGTAAAATGCAATAAAATCTATTGGAGGATGCAGCTGACAGAGATAATGAAATTGAACATGGTATGGACTTTCTCGTTCATAACAGAATCAAACAGAATGATTAATTTCTTATTTTTATATTTCAGTTTTAAACAAATTTCTAATGGTTTAGAACCATCTTGCCTCAGACTTCATGATATACTGATTTAATCTATTTGACTTTCACCATAAGACATTTGGGTTTAATCTGGCTCTGATGTGAAACTCAATGAGTTTAGTGGCCTATAGTCATTAACAAATAGTCCATCCACTCAGTACTTTAAAAAAGTGATAGAAGCACTTAAGTATAATATTGATAAAATATTTTTTCTTATCATCTTTGAGAAATAAGTGAGTTAACAGAAAGTAATCACTGCCTAAAGTTCTAAGTGTGCATCAAAACAGTAATAAAGATCTTGTGGCTATTAAGCTTATCAACAACTTTAGAAGTACACCTTTATGTTTTCTGAGCACCACCTGAAAAATTAACCACAGCAGATACTCTGCCCTACAGGTAATAGGTGCACTGCCCGATTAATGATGATGCTGATCTAACATTAAGTACAATGGCCATCATTACGCCAGAAGACCTTCTGTTTCAGGGTAAGATTGGCACAAGTAGCAGTTGAATGATAGCTGATGAACACAGACCTATGAGAAAGCTCAAACATCTCTGAAGCCTTTACCAAAAGAACAAATACATTAAAAGGTTGACACATATGTTCCTTCATAAAACAAACAAACTTACCAAATATCTGTTAATACATACTTGCTATATTAAGGAATAGTTGTGTGTGTGTGTGAGTTAAACTACAGCTTGTGCATGCCCAAGCCCTCTCTATGCATGTGAATTTTTGTAAGATTTTCCACTTGAGTAACTGTAATAGACTCCATGTGTCAAAAAGTTCTTCAGAAGAAGGAAAAGATGAAGAGCAAAAAAAAAAAAATGTAGTTAAGCAGTTATTTAAAAATAAACATATAAACATTTCTTGCATAATCAATGAGTGTGCTAGCAAATATCAATCCATATTTAATGGATAAAATATAATTTATCTAAATAATTTAAGTAAGTTATGCAATTTTTATTTTCTCAGACAAAATAAATAAGCAAACACTTGAAATACATAGCTTCCCTTTCATATAGAAAGAATGCTAAACATCCAGAATGTATTCTTAACAATCAACTTTTTATATCCCCTAAATATATGAACTAGAAATGTATGTGCCTCCTGAAATGAGGAATCATCTTTAATATATCTAATCATAAGGGCATTTTAATGAAGATTTTTTATTTCCCACAGAGATGAAGTACAGTGTGTAAGAATCATTATTCAAACTTGCAAATACTAACTGCACTTAATTCACATAGAAGACAGTAATTTCAAGAAATTCATTCTATAAATAAAAGATAGGAAACACAAACATCTATGAGTGGAAACACACAAAAAATTCGAACTTTTTTATTATTATGCCATTATTCTGAATATAGACTTTCAACAATGATTTCAAACAACATAATGGAGAAAACACAGAAATAAATATAAAAAGAAAACTGTAATATTTTAGAAAAATGGTACTTTTTCTTTATGAACAAATGAGGCTACATGTAATTTAAGAATTTATAATTGTCTGTAATTTACTTCCTAACTCTAAATTTGTGGAAACCTTTAAAAAAATACTCTTGAATAGCAAAATTTTTAAGAAAAGACAATATTTTATGATGGTCAATATCTATGTATGTGTATATGTTGGAATTCAAAATCTCTAATATATACAGGTGAAGAAATTCTATACTTTTTCAGTTCAAATGTGTCCTAGATAAACCAATCATTAAGGGCAAATACTGTAATTTTCACCTATTATGTAATCAGTAAGTATTTGTCACATGCCCAGATTAAACAAGATTTATTGAACGTTCCTACACTAGATTTACATGAAAGGAGAATGTAATTAGCCTTAATTATCAAGGACAGCCTAATCTGCCTGGCATTTGGACACTTGCCCAGTGGTCTATTGAACTCAGGTGCATAACCCCAGTTGAGGGATCCTGTCCAGCGCCATCTGTTTCTGATTCTGCCCAGATTTTTCTGCTCCTTATGCTCAAATATTTCTTCTTGTTTTGTGAATTTAGGGTCATCTTAGACAAAACTGTGAGGCAGGTGATGTCTCTCCTTGGTATTCTCACATTTCCCCTTTAACCTCTTGGCAACTTCCTTGAAGCCCTGTTACCCATTCTCCAGGTATTCAAATTCTTTCCAAAGTCTTACACCACAGCAAACCATCTAAAGCTTGCCACTTTTAGCAGCTCCCCAACCTCAAAATTATTGCTTCAGGTCCCAACTGTTTCAGTCAGCATTTGTAGTTGTTGGCGATGGACACCAAATGTAACTATTCTAAACAAAAGAGGATACTGAGAGCTCAAACATTCATGAGGAACTGTGAAGAGTAGTTCAGTTGTGTGATTAGAAAAAAAGGCAACAGGGTAGCTAGAGAGAGGAGACAGCAAGCGCAGAGGCTGCTGTAAACAAGTCTAAGTTCATTGCAACACAGATGCTTTATACTTCTTATCTGAGATTTGAAATCAAAAGTCCAAACCAAAAGGGCTGGAAAAGGCAAATGCAAAATCATTTCCTTCTGCTACATTTGTTTTGAAATCTACTTATTATAAGATATAGGTCATGGTAGTTATAGGAAAGAACAGAAACCAGAAATCTTATAATAAGAGAACTATCCAGAAAAATCTCTGTTAAAATGTTTCTCTGTGTCTTATTTGAGATAAGATCAAGCCGCTCCCATGGCAAATCCAGGAATTATGTAGTCAATATAGTATTGTGGGTAAAAAAATGCAGTATTTCCAGAACCTCTCATCTGGCCTTAGTGGTTTTACATAACAAAGATGTTTACCACTGGAGCATCTTGCAGCCTCCCAGGACAAGGGTTAGAGAGAAGCTGTTCTCTCCTCCCCTCTGTTGCACAATTTGTCTAGCACCTGTCAGTTACTGGGGCCCCACCTGCAGAGTTTCTTCCCGAAGGGGCAGGGAGAGAGGGGAGCACATGCCTGGATGGGAGAGGAATGGGCAACGTGAAACTGCAGGAGAGACAAACAGAGCCAGGCCTCTTGTAAGCAGTAAAGACCTTCTCCCATCTATCTTTTCCCTTGACTGATTTTGGCTTCACCAGTTTCACTAGTTTATTTGCCCCAGGCTAGGACCACATTTTCCCCTGATGCTACAAGTATCCAAAAAGTCTTTGAGTCATTGTTGACCACATAACCTACATGAATCAAGGTTTCATGGTCAGTAATTGGCAGGAATGAAAGACTTCAGGTATCTGTATTGAATGACATTTTTTTAGGACAAGGGGAAAAAATGTAAAGTGGAGAATTTACAGTAAAAGAACTTATGACAAAAACTATCAAGAGAAAAACTGGTCAGCTTCCTTAATAACCAAATGACTTTAAATTACAGCACAATGACTTTTCAGTTTTAAACAATCAAATTTGTATAGGTTTAAAAAACAAAACTGCTCACAGCTAAAAGTATATGGAGAATTAGGCAGTCTCATGCAGGAATAGATAAATGAATAAATGATACAACATTGTTGGGGACTATTAAGCCACTTTAATCAGCATTTTAACATGTCAAAATAATGAAACCAAATAACTCATAAGTAGGAATTTATCAGAAAATAATCACACATATGAGCAAAGATGTCTACAAATTTATTATTGTACCATCCTTTATAAAAAGGAGAAGTTTGAAACACTTTATCCAACAACTGGAGCACTATGTAGTTGTTAAAAGTGATATTTTAAATATGGGAAAATGTTTAGAATATATTAAAGAAAAAATTATATAATTTATTAAATAAATATATAATTTATGAAATAAATATATCATGTGAGTTATATTAATTTTCTAGGGCTGCGGTAACAAAGTGCCACAGAATGGGTAGCTTAAGCAACAGAAATGTATTTTCTCACAACATAGTGTGTATGTGCCTGTATATTAGTCTGAAAGGGATTGTGGGATGCATAGCTTGCTCAGGACATGGGTATTACGGCCACCATGTGGCTTAAATGAACTTTTATAATAAATAAAGTTGAATATTAAAAAAAAAAAAGCTCTGGAGCTTAGAAGCCCAAAGTGTCAGCAGGATTGGTCCTTCTGAGGCTCGCAAGGAAAGGATTTGTTCAGGCCTCTCTCCTCGGCTTGCAGGATGGCCGTCTTCTCTCTATGTCTTCATATTGTCTTCTCACTATCCATGTCTGTGTCCAAATTTCTTCTTCTTATGAAGATACTAGTCATATTGAATAGAGCTCATCTGAATGACCTAATTTTAACATAATTACCTCTGTAAAACCCCTATCTCCAAATATATTCTGAGATACCTGGGATTAGGACTTCCACGTATGAATTGAGAAGAGGGACATACTTCAGTCCATAACATGAGTATCCATCTTTAAATATCTTTTAAAGGCATCAATGCGTGTAAAAGTGTGTCTGTGGCATATACATATGGGTATGTGTGTGCACACAAAAAAGAGAAAATAGCAGGAATGTATATATAAGCATTTCTGCTGAAATACCACATTTGTGTCCTTGAAAAATCTTCATTCTACAAAATTATGCACTGGATGTACTGGGCTTAATGAGGAAATTGGGGATAAGAGCAGTTTGCTTGAATCCTATGAAATTTTGTGACCAAAGCACCAACAGTAACAATAACAATAAAAACACAAACAGTTCAGTTTCTCCTGGCTTTTACCTAGCATCACAATGAGGAAACCCTCTGTAGTCTTAAAACCAGGGGTCTTGCTTCCTCCTTTGAAAAATGAAAATCCTGAAAGACATTTACTTTAATGCTGGGATACATCTTTACAATTTCTTTATCAGCACTTTCAGCTTCTCCAGACATCTTAATATATTTGAGAGTGTAGAATTTTTAAGCCTCTTAGCCAGTCACTACTTCTACAAATGGAAGGCAGTTCTGTACTTTTTGTAAGTTCTTTTTCAGCTCGTTTTGTAGGTTTTCTCTGTATTGTTAAACCCTGATTGTAAAAAAGTTTGCCTCTGATCTCTTCAAAATATTAATGTGTTGGAAAATTTGGGGACATACACCAATAGGCCTTTGTCATTATACTATCCATCACTTCCTCTTTAAATAGATCATTTTTGAGTTAATTTGTATTTTAAAAACTGTCTTATAGCGCAAGAGACAGTATTTCCAGATATTAAGAGTGTTTGTGGTGGACATGTATGGGATATTTGTCCCCTAGCACTCTTGTGCATTTCAGTCACAAGGCTGCTATTAGCATCTCCAAATTGGTACAATGTGACAGTGAATTGGACATAGACATTATTCCAAGTGTGTGCATTTTAATTCTAAGGTTAGTCCCCATTCCTTGGCACTGTTGGATATGATGACCTCATTCCTTTCTCTGTGGCTGAAACTAAAATGTAAAGTGTTTCCAGCCATATCAATCAAAGGAGCAGAGGTTGTTCAGTTACAGGGGAGAGATGCAAGCTGAAGTCATGCGTACAAATGAGGATGAAAGAGAGGGCTGATTGTATTTGAGTGTCTATTTTCATATATTCCTAAGATCCTGCAGTTTCTGAGTTTGTTCTCCAAAACACCACACTATCTTTAAACAAATTCATTTTCCCTGTGCTTATGCTGATTAAGATCAGATTCCTATCACTTGCAACCAAAATAGTCCTAATAGGCGATAACAGCTCAGTAGTGAGATTATGTGTGACTTTGATTTCCTCATTATACTTTATTTTCAAAAATTCTATAATAAACATCTTTTATTTTATAAATAGACAAAATCAGAAGTAGCTGTAAAGTGAGCAACAAAAGAAAAATTCTGTATATTGATTATTTTGTTGTTTGTGCACCTTTCAATAATGCAAAATGTAATGGAAACTGAGACACCTACTACACTATTTTTTAAAAGTCTGATTTGCAATGTTCACAATACCATTCTTTGTGACATTTATTGCTCCCAAGTTTCCCAGAAGTCAGATGCCTTTGGCTATCTCTCACTAAAGAGAGCTATGAAATGCAATTGCATCTCTATTGCTATTCTTACCTGTTTTCAGAAGAGAAATTTTAGGATGCTTTACTTGGCAGGAAAGTCTTCCCATTCCTCCACCATCATCTCCCTCTCCTTCTTCCTCCTCCCAACTCCCCATACTATGTGTCTATTGGTCCAAAGGAATCCCATAACTTTTTAAAAGGTACATGCATTTGTCTATAGTATGAATCACAAGTAATATGCCCAAAAAGCCTCTTTAGAAGTACTTTAGAAGATACTTATCTCCAATATAAAAGCTATTGATATTTGAAAACCTTTTACACCAATAAATACAAAGTGGTGACAAAAAAGGATTTAAATATTTTAAAGGAAAGTTAATATTTGTTCAGAAGAGGAAAAAAGTTTCCCAGTATCTACAATGACATATGACTTTAATCAAGCTTAAGAGCAGATTAAAATAGAGTGAATGTTAATCTTGGGTAAAATTCCTCTCATAGTCTGATCAAGTATAAATTTAATGATAAAGATCTAATAAAATAACTAAGGGCTTCACTGAAAATTTGAATTTTATATCTTAAAGGTATTTGTCACATGAATCTTTATATTATGCCTATTTATATAATTGTGACATTGCACCTGTTGGTCTATAAATTATTTGAGAGCAGAAGCTGGACCACCTGTATTTATATATGGTACAGTGTCTTGCACATTGTTTCTCTTAAAAAAATATGTGGAATTTGAAATATAATCTGGAAGGGATCTGTTATTCCAGTATTTATCTAATACATATCCCTAATATACTACATAAAATCACTAAATTTCTTAGCTATTCCCCACCCCTCTACTCTTTTTAAATTTTTGCTTCCTTAACCTCACTCATCCACACACACTGGCTCAACTAAACAATCACCTGATGAAATAAACTTATCAGCAATCAGTATGACCCTTTTCTGAAAAATAATTTGCATACAGATCCTGTGACTAGTTGAGATGGTCAGTAAGCATTTGATTTGGATACAGAAGCAAGCATTCCCTCATAAAAGATAATACTTTGGGCAAGAGACAAAAACAGAAAGAAAAAAATACCAGAAGAAAGAAAGAAAAAAAATCAAAGAAAAGCTCTGCTCACTTACTAACTTGCCCCTAAGCAAGATGTCAGCTCTATTGCCAATACTACCCTTTAAGCAATCCTCTTAGCCTCCATACATAGCATAGCACATGGCACAAAGGAGGCATTTAACAACAAATGCTGCAAACAAGCATTTTACAGAGACATTTGCTAATAATTTCTTAATATCAATAATGGCATACACTGATTTGCTTTTTGCTGAGATAGAAGTTTAAGTTTCATGTAATATGAACATATTCTAACCCATAAGCAAACCTGGAGATGTACACAAATTAAAAAGAAATCATTGATTGCATTCTGATAATCAGGTGTTTTGGCAAATGTCTGCAGCTACATCTCTTCATTTGCAAAAGGCTAATTTTACTTATTAAAGCACTAAAATGTTTTTACCACTGTTAATAACATGTAGCTATAAAAATACAGAAGTGCAGCATCTACAACAATTGAGATACACAAAGTGGAAACTACAACAGTTATACTCAAGGAGCTCAGTAACTTTTTGCTAAAGATGGTATGTAATACTGAAAGTATGGCCATGTTAAGTAGTTCAGTCATGTGCAGAAGGATGGGGTCCATCGGGTTTCTCTTAAAGCAGGTTGAAAAACTGATGAAAGACTAATGATCACGGTGGAACTTAAAGCATTAGGGAGTTAGAAGATGTAAGAAACTTCTCTTTCATTTAAAATAGTTATATGTTCCTTGTATACAAAACCACAGTCTTAATCCTCTTTTAGCTGTTGTGATCTTAGCTGAGTTTTCAGGTTTCTTCGGTGTACCAGAAAGGGCAGAAAATGTTATTGTTCGAAGCTTTGACCAGTTTTACTAAATTTAGGGGACAGAAACATGAGTATTATCTATTTTAGTCTTTTAAAGAAGAAAAGGGGGATTAGGACCCTTTTTTTTTTTCAAGCAAAATTCAACTTGAAGGAGCATTACACTCAGGTTCAATGTGGTCGTGCTGATCCGATTAAGAAGTGAAGTTACACAGAAGCATTATGTCATTCGCTTTGAAAGGAAAAGCGACTGACGATCAAAACATGTCTCCCCATGGCTGCACTGTCAGAGAAGACCACTTTTAGGATACTAACAGAAAATGTGAATGAGAATTGTTATTTCCCAGAATTGTTCAGTGAGTAGCTAATAATGGGTATCAGATGTTCTTTCCATTTTCTTCCTAATCTAACTCAGTAAGATTCAATAAGAAGATCAGTAATTTTGACTACAAACATATCTGGCTTCCTGCTACCACCTACTCAGGTTAATTCTGCATGTATTTTATATATGAGTGTAGAAGTACTGAATGTTCTCTTCCCAATGATGCATTATGTAAAAGATTTTTAAGTATGATTTAAATAATGTCTTCATTATACCATGAAATAACCAATACTCTTTGAGTTGTTGTTGTATAAAGGTATATTTCCAATAAAGAGAAAGTCAAATCTTATTACAAAATTTGCTAAAGAAACATTAATCATGGTCATATTATTCCACTGTTATTTATTGAGAACCTACTATGTGTCAGTCCATGTCCCGGGTTATTAGCATGTTGCAATAAACAAAGGAGGACATAAAAAAATGCCTACCCTTATTGCAGTCATATCCTAGTAGTGGTAGAAAAATAATAATCAAATACTTAAGTGAAATGTGTGTGTGGAGGGTGGTAATTGATTTTGAGGAGAAAATACAGAGCAGAAAAGAGTAATAGGGTATCGGATAGGGAGGGTGGCATTTTTAAATATAGTTATAAGAAAAATCTTCATTTATGTATTTGATCAAAGACCTGAAAGAAGTGAGAGAGATATCCACACTGACTTTTGGGAAGAGAGTATTCCAGAATTAGGCAGTAGCAAAAGCAAAAGTGCACAGGCATGGATACATTTTAGGAATAGCAAATAGGTAGAGCTGCAGCAGGTGGGCAAGGACTGGAGTGATAGAGAGGCAACAGAGAAAAAAATTGTGTAGGGGTTGGCAGATCACTGTAAGGATTTTAGCTTCCCTTTGAGTAAGATGGGAAGTCACTGCAGGGTTTAAAGCAGCATTATAGACATTCTCATGCCAGGTCCTGTGATGAGAATAGGCTCCTGGAGGATAAGCATATAACCCAGCAGACCAGTCACAACTACAGCAAGTGAGAGGTGATTATGGCTTGAACAGGGCAAATGAAATTATATGTGGCCATATTTTTAATACAACTGAAGACAAATCCAACAGGATTTGCTGTTGGGTTGGAGGTTTGGGATAAGAAAACAAAATATGTGAAGGGTGACCCTAAGGGTTTTGGTCTTACCACCTATAAAGTGGGAATTGTGTCTTTTGAAATAAAGACTGGGAAAACAAGTTTTGAATAGAAATCAGGAGTCTGGTGGGGATGCTCTAAGTTAGACACCTACATGATAAATTCAAATATCTGGTTGCATATGTAAGTCTGGA
This sequence comes from Smutsia gigantea, assembly GCA_032199065.1. Lineage (NCBI taxonomy): Eukaryota > Metazoa > Chordata > Mammalia > Pholidota > Manidae > Smutsia > Smutsia gigantea. The sequence continues at coordinate 647,660 of JAVSCE010019563.1, forward strand.
GATCACAGAGAGGTCCTATATATATCAATTATCAATTTGTAGATGTATTTAGCACTATGAGAATGGATGAAATCACAGAAAGAATGAGCACAGAGAAAAATGTGGATAGTTGAGAGGACTGAGAGTTGGGACACTCCAATATTTAGTGTTTGAGAAGGTAAGAAAGAATAAGGGAGAAAAACTTAGCAGAGTCAGCCAAGAAAAAAGAAAGAAAATCACATTGTTATGATTCTTTGAATTGTATATCTATTCATATTATATATGATATACATTGTTTATCATATGTTAATGAACATTTTAATTATTTAATACAATTACTTATATAGCAAATATAATATATATGTATTATAGAATATGTAATATTCTGTATACTACCTACAGTAAAATATATTTTATGTTGGACCTTGTATATAAAAGAAACATAAAGACTAAGCTTGGAGCTGATGCTTGTTTCTCCCCTTGAAAAGGCGGATAGGGAAGTGCTGTCATCTCATTTCAATGATCTGAATCGTGACTGGGTTGCAGCTTAAGGTAGATTTAGCCTACCTCCTTTTCTAATGTCTAAAAAACCAGAGGTACTGTGTGTTTGTTGCAGATTATCCCTCCAGTGGGACTTCGTCTCCTAAGTGCCATCAAGCTAAGAGAAGTCAGTCTGGGGAGTCCAGCCCAGTTCTCTAGCTGTCCACACCACCATCTCAGCACTCACACATGTCCTGTGGGAGTCAGGAGGTTGGAGTTCCTGTACATGCCAATCCAGCATAGAAGCCCACATCACCATCAGGAGTTTTGATATTATCTCTTCCCCCAATTGATTCACCTGCCTAATTAATCTACCTTAATGTGCCATTGAGTCTGACCCTCATCTTGTAATCAAATAACCCCAGGAATGGAAAACATCTAACAATCTCAAGCTTACCTAACAAGGGTTCTTCCTATTACTTTAGCTCATCTTGTCTTTCACTTCCAGTGTTTAAGAAAAAACACAAAATTTTAATTTATCTTTTGTTTTTCCTAGTTGTTGCTTTGGGAGTGACTTTCTCTTGCTAATTACCAAACCTTACCTGTAAGTAGAAGTCTAATTATTTGTTGTCTTTATTCACATTTTTATAGCACATGTTTTCCCCACTATCTGAAAGGAGAGCATTCCCATGAAACATTTCATAAACCAGAATGCTGTAAAGTGAACAAGCAATTATCATTTCAAAACAAAAATTCTCTTCAGATTTCTTTTGGTTAGCAAAAACGTATTAACATAAGTCTTTCCTAAAAGTGAAGTGAAGTAAAGCAAACTTTCTGATAGCTGGAGCATCCTGTATTTCAACATCTGAGAAAGTCACTGAACGTTAAGCACAAGTGGCGGGGCAATAAACAGTATACAGATAGTTTCACTAAAGAAGAAGATGTGGGGAGAGGATTCTAGCAATTGCTGGTGGCGTAACTTGAAGCAAGTTTTGTTAAGTTCTCCAAGCCCTCAGTAACAGGAACTGTAATGAATATTTTTTTATTTACCTCCCTTTAACTTCTCCACACTCTGATGAAGGCACTCTGGTTTTCCTAGAGGAAACCACCATTCTAATTCATTCTGAAACCAATCTGTGTACACCTGAGTCCATCCCTGGCTTCAGGAGTGGACACATGGCCGTAAAAGTCAAACAGAGCATTTCACCCCCAATGTAGTAACACCCCTGACCAAGGCGAGAGGATCCTCCCAAGTTCCCCACGTGGCCTGTCTGGACAGTCCTCTGGAATCATAATAAAGGCACATCTTGTAGGTCATTGTTTGAGATGATGGAGTGAAAGCCTAGAGCTGTTGGTATCCACTTTACTACCTCAGGGCAGCCTTCCTCCACCTGAGGGATGCAGCACATGGGAAAACAGAGCCAAGAAACTGAGACAGGAAGTCCTGTTGGCTTCATATTAGGCGCTAATCCAGATGGGCTTGATGTAATATCAACTTTTACACTATTCTCTTAAACTTCCTTCACTCCTAAAACAAGAAAAGCCCCGACTAATACAAGGTAAACAGCTTCCTCTCAGTCATGAAAAATAAAACAAACTAACAAAGCGTGGAAAAAGAAGACACATTCCAGTTTCTGCAAAGATCTCTGCACTCTCTGTAAGAAGATAACAATTTTTTTAACCAAAATAGTACTAAGACTCCCTTAGCAATGTCATGCTAAAAGAAGCAAACTCATGCTTTCTTGGATAGCATAAGCTGCAATTTTGCTGTCAGTGCACAGAAGGAAATGGGAAAATTCTGAGATCAACTAAATAAATGGGATTCCTGTTTTGATTCTTCACTAATGACCCTTTTAACTCTTAGTCATTGAATGAATACAAGTCAGTTTTCATACCCATGTATTACTGAGGTAGTTGACCTCAAAAAATGAGTATCAGTGATGTCCTAGATGATACCAACAAGGTTGTAAATATTCATTTTCAGTTCAATAATAATATGTGCAATGTCCTTTTATAGTGCAAAGTGTATAAATTGTAGATTTTTATTATTTTTGCATTAAAATAAAATTAGATATTGAGTTCTTAAATTCCTTTTTGAAATATTAATAGTGAAGCCAAGTTAGACATCATTAGAAACGATCTGACTTGTTTTCTTTGGCCTCAGGCATCAGAAGTTGGATCCATGGAAGAAAATCAGAGAAAAGATTTTAACTTAATATTCTAACAATTACCTCTGTCTAAAAATGAAATAAGCCATGAAAAATAATTATCAATTTTATTTTTGCCTTTGAGCCACCAAATTCTTTAAAGTCTGTGATTCTTGATTGATAAATGGTGGAAGTCTAAAGGATTATTCCTAAGAACTACATAGGAGAGAATTATGAACTATGTAGGAGAGAATTAATATTTTAATTGATTAAACTGTGACAGATTTTAAATATCTCCTCTTATTGTATAAAACAGTTGTTGTTAATCCCATTTTTATTGATGAAAAACTGAGGCTTACAAAGGTAAGGTAACTTGTCCAAGGCCACGAGCTAATGAATCATACAGCAGAAGTATATTCTACAAACCTGGTGTCTTTCACTACACAATACTGTTCATTCAGAATCACACACATGATGCTTCTTTCCAAAGGCAGTAATGTTGCCTTGACATAAGTAGATTATTTATACAGATGCTTGGAGAATATGGACTTGAAAAATAATAAGACAAAATTGGCAGAGAGATAAAATTTATAAATATTTACAATGATGACAAAGGAAAAAATAGAAATTATTGCTTTTTTATAATTCGTTTTATATTTTAAGCAATAAAGATTTTTAAAAACTCAACTGCAACAAAACAATGTATACTCGCAGTTCCCCAGCACACTCTAACAGAAGTAGCCACATTTAGCTTCACAGGACTTAGGGAATAAGGGCATACAAAGTGCTATCATAGAACTAGCATTAGTCAGGATCATGTTCCACATCTATGCTAACCTATAACACTTCATCATTACTTTCAGTGACATCAATGTAAACAGTATAGTCCTCTTCCATATCAAAAAGTTTAGATCAAGGGTTATACTGGAAGATTTCAAAGATCTTTTTGGTGAATCAAATAACTCTTTTCACCATTTCTAGGATGGAAGATATTTCTGCCAAAGACAGTTGCTCCAGTAATGTTGCCTTTATGTCCTGAACACAGACATCTCATCGTTCAAAGTTGGAAATTATAGAGAAAAATAGACATACTATTTATATACTTCTACAAAAATTAGATCTGATTATACCTAAGCAGTAAGAGAGCATAATGATTAAGAACTTGGCATATGGAGCTTGAGTTCAGAGGACTTCTGCTCATTACTAGCTGTATGATACCAAAAAGCTAATTAATTATCTATGCCTCTGCTGTGTCTTTGGTAAAATGGAGAACCTAATACTCCTTACCTGTACGTATGTGTGTATAAAATCCTTAGAAAATTGTCTGGCACAAAATGATCCCTGGATAAATATTAACCTTGATTATTATAGCTTGTTTTTTTCAAATAAATATTAACTTCTCTGCCTTTTCCAGTTACTATTCTGTTTTCATGGGATGAGGGGAGGAAATTACTCAGAAAGATATTCTACACCTAACACTTTAATTTTTAAAATTTTATCGTCTTTCCTAACTAAAATACTTGAAAATAACTGTTTTCCTTGGTTCAGAAAAAATTTTTCAATAGAGTTATTCATGTAGAGTGACTACATTTCAAATACCATCTCTTTTTTTATTCCTCTTTAAAATGAATTGTGTAATATTAGTTGTCCTAGAAGATACAACAAGGTTGTAAAAGGAATCTATATTCCCTAAAATGTATGAGATATGGACATATGAAAATTAACTACTTACCAAGTCTACAATTCCTATAGATTCATAGGGCTACATAGCAAACTAAACATTTATATAAGAAAAGACCAGGGAATAGAAAGGAGAAATTTACCTTAAGTATTTCCACTAAATATATATAATCTCAATTTTATAAGTAAAATGCAATGACACATATGAAATCGTAATAGATGGCAGAGCAAATGTGTATGGTTTTACCATCTCTCGGCAAGTTGAAATTAACATACCTTTTAAAATAACTCAGATTCATCGTGGTTCCATAGTTTTCCTTTGCTGATAGATGGCATCACATTACTTAAATTCCTATATGTGCAGAAATATCCTGTGACATTTCTTTAAGTCAATTTTAGTGGTTACACAGTCATTTAGAAAAGAAAACCAGATAAGATGTCAATCAATGTAATTTTTGCAAAACAAGAATAATTGGAATGGATATAGAATAATATGTGTCTCATATAAGACTTAGTATAGTTTTCCAATCCCTATAGTAATCTTCATTTTTAAGCTTTATTTTTAAATATTTCCTTTTTTTCAGATTCTGATTTAATGAACAATTTCTATAAATTGCCTATTGTGAAGGAACTAAACATTTCTACTGAGGCATAAAACCAAAACTTAGGATAATGTAGTCTAAAAAATTTAGATGATGTAAAGAATGATATGCATTAATTAAGGAAGGTCATACTGTTTGGTTGAGTGTCAAGTTCAAGATGGATGCACATAGAGTGGTCAGATCCAACAGGGAAATAGTACCAGCCAGGTCATTTGGACCAGGATCAACTCCTAGAGCATAACAGATGTTGTACGTAGATTATTCTCCAAGGTAATCTGTCCTTCTTGCCTATCCTGTTTTGTGAACTCCAATTTATTTTCAAATTTCAGCTATGGTTTTAATGTTTTTGTGAATCTTTGCTTGACTTATCCAGAAATTAGGTACTCCATACTCCTTCACAATTTTATAGGACCCTGACTGTGCCAATATCATCACATTTGATTATGCTTATAATCCTGTATTGCAATTTGTAGAACCAGATAAATTTTATCACCCTGGTGAACCATCAGAATACTGGGGACATGTTTTATTTATTATGAATCAACATAAATTAGTGTAGTTTATAATACAAAATATCCATTCAATACATACATTTGTTGACTTGGTTGAAACTTTCAATTTTAATTGTTTTAAATATATGGGTCATGGTTTGTCTACAGAAATATATTTGTGTAAAGGAAAGACAGCCACCACAGGAGCTTCTTCACATCTCTGCAAGCATTTTTTCACCCTACCTGTGGTTCTGGTCTATTCTTCTTGCTCACCATGTTACTCTCAGTGCCCCTTCAGAGTACCAGCATTCATGAAACTTTTTCAGTTATTATTCCTTTATAATAATAATAATAATAATAATAATAATGGATTTCCACAATATCTCTCTTCCCTGTTCTTTTGTCCAAAGTGTCTATTATGAAGCTAATTGATCTGAGAGAAAGTTGGTTGTCTCCTACAAGCAAAGTAGTACATATTTCTAGTTATTTTGCTGGCACTTTAATGATTAATTATACTTTAAAATATCTCTTACAAAAAACTGTTAAGATATTTAAGTTTTTAAAACACAATAACTGACTTTTAAAAATATGCCTTAAACATGTATAATGAGGTGCCTTATTCCTCCTCTCTAAAAAACATCAAACTTAGGTTGTCATTTTTCAACACAGTGACCACCTGTTAGCACATGGAAACACATTTCTTTTCTCATCAGTGTCACCCTCACTCCTCCCTTCCATTATTATTAGGCCTTTATGTAATTCCAGTTCTATAAAAGGGTTTAGGACTTAATTTTGCAGTTTCAAAATCTGAATTCATTACTTATAGAGAGCTCTATTTCTCAGGGAGTAGCTTCACATTGACCAAGCATGTGAGGCCTGATTACTTAGACCATACTTAAAATGTATAAATTTATAATGAAAAATAATCATGTGGAGAACAATATCTATACCCAAAGGACCCACATGTTTATATCCCTATAGCACATCTAAAATATGGAGTAAGAAATATGTAACAATCTTCTTCTTAGGGGTCACTGCATCACAGCTATGCCTCCATGAAGTCTAACATTTTACCAACCTGTAATCCAACTGAACAAAGAAATTGTAACATAAAAAAATATATATGTAACAGTGTGTAATATTCTAAGTCAGTATACTCTTCCTTGCCTCTTACTGAAGGGGAGAATGCCATGCCCATAATAGCTTATCTGCCAACCTTAACCTACAAAAACAATATTTGATTGTTAACCAATCTCCTTACTCCATCTTGGATTCTTAGTTTGTTATAACCAAAAGCATCTCCTTGAGGGGATTTAGAATGAACTTCACTGATCATTTTACAGTCCAACTTTCAGATCAGGTTTTTAATATATCTCAATATTATTTTGAGGAGGACAATACTTAATTTTCTTATTACCATATATAACTTTAAATATTCACTATAAAAATTTCAAATTATCAGGCATTGTGGGAGGGGGCATGGAAAAAAAGGTCTAATAGTATTTGTTATCTATTTGTTCCATATGATTTGAAAATATCTCATAAATATTCATAATACATCTGACATACATTTGTTATTTCCCTTTTTTGAAATGAAATAAGGCTCAAAAACATTACATAACTTGTCCAAATTGCACATAGGGCTAGGATGCAAACATATATCTAACTTTAAAGTATACTTTCCATTATATAGTGCATCGCATAAGCAGAGGACCCTGCCATGAGAGCAATTCATTATGGAGACTAGATGACAAAAAAAAAAACCTTACTAACGCCACAAAAATTAATCTTATATGCATTTAATAATATGCACAATTGTTGCTGTTTTGCCCTATAATTAAGATATAAACATCAAACAGTTTAGTCAATTAAAACTGATACAGCCCAATATAAAGCCTCCTTGCCTCCATCTTTCCTTTCTTCATGTGTCCTATTATATAAAATTACCACATGTATAATTTATATACAAAGACCTGAATTTATTAATGTGTATAATTTGATGAATTTGGACATATGCAAACTTCCATGATGACATAACTACAATCAAGAGAATAGGCATATCCAATACCTCCCAAAGTTTTCTTGTGTCCCTTTGTTTTTTATTTTTGTCTGCTTGCTTCTCATTTTTTGTTTTTTTATTTTACTCTGGATGTCACAACTTAAGTAGCTGGCCCTATATATGTGCTCTGCAAAATATCAGCTGTCCTGTTGATCCCCATAACTATTCTGCGGCACGTGGTCACAGATGCCCAGCCGGAGCCTGATACCCAGGCAGTAAGGATCTTTGGGGAGCACTAACGAGGCTGCCTCACGACACCGGCAAACCACCTCTAGTGATGTCAGAGCTGCCGCATGGCCTTCAAGAAGGTGGTGATTCATTTAGTTCAATTCTTATTTGCTGTTTTGCTGCTGTCCTTAAGCTAGAAATCAGAGATGAGCTAAGAAAGTAGAGCCAGAGCTCCACCTGAGAGACCAAATCTTCTTTACCAACATTTTCACTGACTCTCACTGAATTTGAATGAAATAGTGATATCTGGGATTCTGTCCTCTGTCAAATGAGTCTTTTCCAGAAGGTCACTCTTTATGTAAACATATACCTAGGATGCTGATTCCCCTGTAACTTCTTTTATGCCAAGACCCACTGATTTCTAGTGTGGTTATACTTTAGGGTTAAAATGCAACCTAGCTTAATCAACAAGGATTACTCAACAGAGCACATTAAGGCCTCATATCCCAACTGTGCATTACTATTACAAAAGTAGGTAAGTTTTCCCTTCTCAAATCCTAAAAGAATAGAAGGAGTCACATTAATTGTTTGACGTGAAAACTGGGGTCCAAAAGGTTAAATCAAATAGTTACTTAGGGTCTGATCAAGAAACACAATAAACCAATCAAGAAAATGAAAATGCAAAAAACATCAAAATCTAATTTTCTATAAATATAACAAGTGAGAACTTAATTGATGTTTAAATAAACAAGATATGTCTTAACTATAAAAAGAAGCAAAATGAGAAAGCTCTGCTCTAATGTTGATGAAAGTGTGCCCTCAAGAGAAGGGTGCTAAGATATTTTCCAAAGAAGCTATCACACAAATACCATTATAACAGGGAAAATACCTGAACTTTGGGTCACACTTTGGTTGTTTTCTCTCAATGCTTCTGAATGCAAGGCTATAACAAAAATTAAGCTTTTATACTTACAGAATTAAATTTTGGAGTTTCTCACTTATCTCTCATATCTTTGGACTCCCTTTTAACACAATTACTGCCACACATATGGATTTTTTTTTTTTTTTGGTCTACATTGTATATCTTAGATTTCTGATTTTTCCTTCCTTCTAGTAATATTCAGCATTGTGTTTTCTGAGCCATCATTGTAATCTTGCATCAGCTCAAATCCAGAGCTGAGAAAACAGAGGTATTACACACTTATTATGCACTTAATAAATACCAACTCCACATAAGGCTGCTAACTAATTTCTGTTAAACCACCATAGCCATAGCCTACACCTTGCACAATTTCTATTTTTAATAGATAGCCTGCTCATTTTTTGTGAGCCACTAGTTTTAAGAAACAGTTTATTTCAACAAATATTTCTTGTCTTTCTAGTAGGAGGAAGGCACTCCGGTGGGTGATGTAGAATCACAATATGAACAGCAGATGGTCCTGTGCATTGTGACTCTTACTGAGCACACCTACTTTGGCAGTTCCTCACCCTTTATCCATACCATTCTGATCAGAGTGAAGAGTGGGAAGTTTATGAGGGAGAGCCAGGGCCGGCCCAAAAGAAAATGAGATAAACTTTGTCTTGTAACTTTTCTGCCCTGTAGCTCTGGTGTCACCTATCTCTGCTCTCCCAGGATATCAATCTGTTCATATTATTATACAATATTTTGTGATGCATTTATTTAACCTGTCCTCCTCTTCCTCAAACTGGAGTCAGGTTCGCAAATTGCCTTTTTTCATCCTTATAACCATCAATCCCCCCTTGCAATTGCATGAGTGTTAGAGATAGGGTGCTTGCCTGGATGTAGTGTAGCATAACCATTGGTATAAGAAAATAAACGGTGACTTTGTATTAACAGACAACATGCTTAGCATTCCAATAATGTTCCTTGTACAAAGTTGATATATATATATAAAATTATTAGAAGAGTAAGTTGAAATAGAGGCTCTCTCTGCCACTCACCCCCTCCACACACCCATACACACATACAAACATGAAAAAATATATATCTATGTATTCTGTCACTACTGTATCGGAATCCAAACCTTTGGCATTTATTCTCTGTGTAATATTAGGCAAACATTAAATTTCATGAGTTTCAGTCTCCTCATCTCTAAAATGAAGCTGGATAATAAATCACTTCATTTGGTAGAGTTGTATTTCACAGAACTGAGATAATACAGTGACTAGCAGAGTACCTAGGACATAGGTGACAATAAATGCCATTTGCCCATTATTCATGTAAAAACAACAGCCTAATCCACTGAAACCATAAAATTTTGAATCTACTTTAGTTATAAATATCTATCTGTATTTACTATTACAGACAACATAATAGCATTTATCTGTATTTACTATATACTACAGTCTGTAATCTGTATTTACTATTACAGAACACATAACAGTATTCAACTGTATTTACTATATACTACAGTATAGTATATAATGTATATTTACTCTTATGTTTTACATACATCTGTAAAACGTGTTAAAAACTTGTATAATTGCAATTGGCAAATGATAAACTGTGTGTCTACTTTCAAAAAATCACAAACTGAAGACTGGAAAGTGCTATAATCAAAGGTTAAATGATTTACTCAACATCACAGTATATTTAATAACAGAGTCAATGCAGGCCTTTTTGACTAACAGGCTCCCTTCCCATCCCACGCTGGCAGCACCCGGCAGCCAGGCCACCGCAGCTGTCTGTCTGTGCGCTTCCCCTGACGGACGCCACGTGAAGGCGCTCCACTTCCTTCCTGCCCTTGAGGTACACTCAGTTTCACTTCTGGCTGTCTTTCTGTTTTAAATGTACAGAGGGGATTTTTCTCTGGCTGTATATTTAAAAGATATGTTTTCTCAAGCATTGCCTGCAGTTTGGCCCTACTTTGAAATCAAATTTCAGTAAGATCCGCAGAGAGCCGGTGAAATTGAGAGCAGTCACGGCCATCCAGCCTTAAAACAGTGATTAGGTTTAAGAATGGTCATGTGACATAATTCTCACCAATGAGATGTTACACCAGATGAGCTCGTAGGGCTTCTCAGAAATCATGCTCTCAATAAAGAACAGAAAGACGTGCTGCCTCTTTTCTCCTCTCTAGATATTATCAACCACATGTAACACTTGGATTTACAACAATCCATGAATCATCCACTGAGAATGGCAGAGGAGCAAGGTGGAAGGACTTAATGCCACCACAAACCTGATGAATAAGCTAAGGTTGGAGCACCCTACCTCTCGACTTCGTTAGGTGAAATATACCCTCATTGATCAAGGCAGTTTTAGTGATGTTCTCTATACCTACAGCATAAAGCCTCAGACTGACAAAGCCAGGTTGAGCCTTCACTAGGATATTGTGATTCCTTGTCTTGGTGCCTTTTAAAAATTGTATAGTATCATGTATATTGTACTAGGAAACACACCTACTCACATGAATGTAGAAAACTGAGATTTTATTACTCCAAGGAAGTCTTTCTTTTAACAATTTAGGGAAAAGGAGTACATTTCATTCTAAAACACAATTTTTTCTTAATCCAGCAGTCCTCCATTCTGCAGCCAAAATAATAACACATAAACTACATTTCTCCAACTTACTTAAAATTCTTATAAGACTCTCTAACCCTATTGCGTATAGCAGTGTTTCTCCCCCGTGGCTGAACATTTTAATTACTTGGGGAAATTTTAGAAATGTCCCCCAGAGATTCTGACGTCTTAGGTCTGGGTGTGGCCTGGGCATCAAGATTTCAATGTGCAGCCAGGGTTGAAAACCTCTGCGCTAGGGGGTAATTCAACTGGTTTAGGAAGGGACCTGGAAGTTACATGTTTTTATCTTTTTAAGGGTCTCCAGGTGATTACAAATTAGCCAAGATTGGGAAATACTGGCATATGAGACAAAGTACAAATGCCTTATGCGGTATACAATACATTTTATTATCTCTCTCTAAATATTTTCAAACTGCCGTTCTAAACAAGGACTGCTCCCTCACTCTGTTCCAGTTAATCTACATCAATTAGAATTTAATTCCATTTCATATAACAGAAGAACTCAAAACCAGTGGCTTAAAGAGAATGGAAATGTATCTTTTTCTTCTATAAAAAAAAGGAGAATTGTCGGCTCTGAGGTGTTATCAGAGTCCCAGACAACTCTTTATTTGACAGCTCATTGGCTAGGACTTCATCATATAGCCAAACCTAGCTACAAGGGAGATGGAACATATTGTTCTTATAAACAAAGTCAGTATTCTACAATAAATGGGAAATAGAGAATAAATATTAGTTGGCTACAAACACTATATACCAAAGTACATAAAATTTCCCCAATCATCTTGCTTCTTTTGCCCCTATGTGCCCTTATTCAACTCTCAAGCAACTACTTGCCTTTCAACTCCAAGTTCAACTATCAGATTAGCTACAAAAACCTTTCTTCATGTGAAACTGATCCACTCTTTTATGCGTACTGATATCCTACCACCTAGGAAATTGTATTTGCACTTATATGTTTACATCATTCTCTCTTCTTACAGAACTATTTGCTCCATAAGGGCAAAGAAAGTTTTAAGGTATGGATATTTCTAGCATCTAGAGATACTGTACAAAATAGTGACCAGAGCAAGAGCACAGACTCTAGAACTGTATCACCTGGCTCTACAACTTATTTTCCATGTATAGAATTCAAAGAAGTTATATAGTATCTCAGTACCTCTTTCCCTATCTATAATTTTACATTTATGTAAAATAAATAGTGCCTATTTGATAAAGTTATTATGATGGTGGAATGAATTAATAAACATAAAGCACTTAAGAATAGTCCCTGGCACATTGTAAGTGCTATTCAAGGAGCAGTTAAAATTGTGAATGCATTGCCTAGCACAAAATAATGCCACATTTATTGAATAAATGAATCATCCATGTGTACTGACTTGCAAGTTTTAAATTATGAAGAGATTTATTGAGAGGGACATAGATGCATGAGATATTATCTGTATAATAAAGAAGCAGAGCATATAGCTAGAATGAAAATGCTGGCATCTAATGTGATACCTTGTTTCAAGTGAGGTCTCAAGTCCATGGAACACATGATAGATGATACCAGTCAGGGGAAGTGAACTTAACTGAGGGTGACTGACGGAACTGAGGGGAAGCTTCTTGAATGAGATTAGTTCAAGCTGGATATTAAGGGCTGCACAAAGATGTCAGAGAAAAAGTCATAGAGCCCTTCTAGAAATGACAATGTGGTCCTGTTTTTGAGGCAGAGTAGCCTGACTGGAACAGAGCTTTCTGTCTGAGATGTAGATTCGACAAAAATAGATTTAACAACCATTTGTATTTGAACAATGTTCCAGTCACAGTGCTAGGTGCTTTCCTGCTAGTTTTAAAGAAAAAGGTAGAACAAGAGTACTTTTAAAAGAAGTTCTAAAGAAAACTACAAGAATATAGATATAATGTAGGTAAGGAATTTCATGAGAAACCTGGTGTATAAAAAGATATGGTGTGTGACGTGCAGGAGCATTTGATGAAAATATGGGCTACAATAAAGGACAGCTAAAACATAATACCTTAAATAAAATGTATTACAGCACCTAGCACACCACCTACATTTATCCCAGAGCATTAGTTTCCCCATGTAGACCAGTTCTGGAAATACAGCTGGGCTTAAACATCTTCTCAAAGTACATTGTGGGTTATCTGGGGAAAAAGAGATACCTACTTTAACAATATATTTACATTCATAATTTTAATCGACATTCCATGACATTATTTTTTTTATATAATTTATTTTGGTATCATTAATCTACAAATACATGTGCAATATTACGGTTATTAAACTACCCCTTTATCAGGTGCCCCCCACCAACCCCAATACAGTCACTGTCCATTAGCATAGTGAGATGCTACAGGATGACTACTTGTCTTCTCTGAGTTGTACTGCCCTCCCTGTGCCCCACCAACATTATGTCTGCTAATCGTAATGCCCCCCTTTTCCCGCTTATCCCTCCCTTCCCACCCATCGTCCCCAGTACCTTTCCCTTTGGTAACTATTAGTCCTTTCTTGGGTTCTGTGAGTCTGCTGATGTTTTGTTCCTTCAATTTTTTTTTTCTATGTTCTTATACTCCATATATGAGTGAAATCATTTGATACTTGTCTTTCTCGGCTTGGCTTATATCACTGAGCATAATACCCTCTAGCTCCATCCATGTTGTTGCAAATGGTAGGATTTGTTTTCTTCTTATGGCTGAATAATATTCCATTGTGTATATGTACCACCTCTTCTTTATCCATTCATCTACTGATGGACATTTAGGTTGCTTCCATTTCTTGGCTATTGTAAATAGTGCTGCAATAAACAGAGGGGTGCATATGTCTTTTTCAAATTGGGCTGCTGCAGTCTTAGGGCAAATTCCTAGGAGTGGAATTCCTGGGTCAAATGGTATTTCTATTTTTAGTGTTTTGAGGAACCTCCATATTGTTTCCAACAATGGTTGAGCTAATATACATTCCCACCAACAGTGTAGGTGGGTTCCCCTTTCTCTGCATCCTCACCATCATTTGTTGTTTCTTGTCTTTTGGGTATTGACCATCCTTACTGGTGTGAGATAATATCTCATTGTGGATTTAATTTGCATTTTCCTGATGATTAGCGATGTGGAGCATCTTTTCATGTATTTGCCATCTGAATTTCTTCTTTGGAGAAGTATCTGTTCACATCCTCTGCCCACTTTTTAATCAGGTTATTTGATTTTTGCGTGTTGACGCATGTGAGCTTCTATTTCTTGGCTATTGTAAATAGTGCTGCGATAAACATAGGGGTGCATATGCCTTTTTCAAATTGGGCTGCTGCATTCTTAGGGTAAATTCCTAGGAGTGGGATTCCTGGGCCAAATGGTATTTCTATTTTGAGTTTTTTGAGGAACCTCCATACTGCTTTCCACAATGGTTGAACTAATTTGCAGTACCACCAGCAGTGTAGGAGGGTTCCCTTTTCTCCACATCCTCGCCAACATTTGTTGTTGTTTGTGTTTTGGATGTTGGCAATCCTCACTGGTGTGAGGTGATATATCATTGTGGTTTTAATTTGCATTTCTCTGATGATTAATGATGTGGAGCATCTTTTCATGTGCCTGCTGGCCATCTGAATTTCTTCTTTGGAGAAGTGTCTATTCATGTCCTTTGCCCATTTCTTAATTGGATTATTTGCTTTTTGTTTGTTGAGGTGGATGACTTCTTTATATATTTTGGATGTCAACCTCTCATCGGATACGTCATTTATGAATACATTCTCCCATACTGTAGGATCTATTTTTGTTCTATTAATGGTGTCCTTTGCTGTACAGAAGCTTTCAGCTTGATATAGTCCCACTTATTCATTTTTGCTTTTGTTTCCCTTGCTCAGGGAGATATGTTCATGAAGAAGTCGCTCATGTTTATGTCCAAGAGATGTTTGCCTATGTTTTTTTCTAAGAGTTTTATGGTTTCATGACTTACATTCAGGTCTTTCATCCACCTTGAGTTTACCTTTGTGTATGGGGCTAGACAGTAGTCCAGTTTCATTCTCTTACATGTAGCTGTCCAGTTTTTCCAACACCAGCTGCTGAAGAGGCTATCATCTCCCCATTGTATATATAAAGCTCCTTTATCAAATATTAATTGAGTGTATATGTTTGGGTTAATGTTTGGATTTTCTATTCTGTTCCACTGGTCTGTGGGTCTGTTTTTGTGCCAATACCAAATTGTCTTGATTACTGTGGCTTTTTAGGACAGCTTGAAGACAGGGAGAGTCATTCCCCATTTTATTCCTCCTTCTCAGGATTGCTTTGGCTATTCGGAGTCTTTTGTGGTTCCATATGAATTTTAGAATTATTTGTACCAGTTCATTGAAGAAAGCTGGTGTTACTTTGATAGGGACTGTGTTGAATCTGTAGGTTGCTTTAGGTAGTATAGCCATTTTGACAATATTTATTCTTCCTAGCCAAGAGCATGGGATGCATTTCCATTTGTTAGTGTCCTCTTTTATTTCTTTTAGGAGTGTCTTGTAGTTTTCAGAGTACAGGTCTTTCACTTCCTTCATTAGGTTTATTCCTAGGTATTTTATTCTTTTTGATGCAATTGTGAATGGAATTGTTTTCCTGACTTCTCTCTCTGCTAGTTCATTGTTAGTGTATGGGAATGCCACAGATTTATGCATATTAATTTTGTATCCCACAACTTTGCTGAATTCAGGTATTAGTCCTAGTAGTTCTGGAGTTGAGTCTTTAGGATTTTTTATGTACAGTATCATGTCATCTGCAAATAGTGACAATTTGACTTCTTCTTTACCAATCTGGATGCCTTGTATTTCTTTGTTTTTTCTGATTGCGGTGGATAGGACCTCCAGTACTATGTTGAATAACAGTGGAGAGAGTGGGCATCCCTGTCTTGTTCCCGATCTTAGATGAAAAGCTTTCAGGTTCTCGCCGTTAACTATGATGTTACATGTGGGTTTGTAATATATGGCCTTTATGATGTTGAGGTACTTGCCGTCTCTACCCATTTTGTTGAGAGTTTTAATCACGAATGGATGCTGAATTTTGTCAAATGCTTTTTCAGCATCTATGGAGATGATCATGTGGTTTTTGTTCTTCTTTTTGTTGATGTGGTGGATGATGTTGATGGGTTTTCGAATGCTGTACCATCCTTGCATCCCTGGAATGAATCCCACTTGATCATGGTGTATGATCCTCTTGATGTATTTTTGAATTCGGTTTGCTGATATTTTGTTGCGTATTTTTGTATCTACGTTCATCATGGATATTGGTCTTTAATTTTCTTTTTTGGTGAGGTCTTTGCCCGGTTTTGGTGTTAAGAGTGATGCTGGCTTCATAGAATGAGTTTGGAAGTACTCCCTCCTCTTCTAATTTTTGGAAAACTTTAAGGAGAATGGGTGTTATTTCTTCTCTATATGTCTGGTAGAATTCAGAGGTGAATCCATCAGATCCTGGGGTTTTGTTCTTGGATAGTTTTTTGATTACCAATTCAATTTCGTCGCTGGTGATAGGTCTGTTTAGTTTTTCTGTTTCTTGCTTGGTCATTCTTGGAAGGTTGTATTTTTCTAAGAAGTTGTCCATTTCTTCTATGTTTTCCAGCTTGTTAGCATATAGATTCTCATAATATTCTCTTATAATTCTTTGTATTTCTGTGGGGTCCGTCGTGATTTTTCCTTTCTCATTTCTGATTCTGTTTATGTGTGTAGATTCTCTTTTTCTCTTAATGAGTCTGGCTAGGGGTTTATCTATTTTGTTTATTTTTTCAAAGAACCAGCTCTTGGTTTCATTGATTTTTTCTATTGTTTTATTCTTCTCAATTTTATTTATTTCTTCTCTAATCTTTATTATGTCCCTCCTTCTGGTGACTTTGGGCCTCATTTGTTCTTCTTTTTCCAATTTCAGCAATTGTGTCTTTAGACTATTCATTTGGGAATGTTCTTCCTTCTTTAAATAGGCCTGGATTGCAATATACTTTCCTCTTAGAACTGCCTTTGCTGCGTCCCACAGAAGTTGTGGCTTTGTGTTGTTGTTGTCATTAGTCTCCATATATTCTTTGATTTCTGTTTTGATTTGGTCATTAACCCATTGATTAATTAGGAAAATGTTGTTATGTCTCCATGTATTTGTGAGCCTTTTTGATTTCTTTCTAAAATTTATTTCTAGTTTTATACCTTTGTGATCTGAGAAGTTGGTTGGTAGGATTTCAATATTTTTTAATTTACTGGGGTTCTTTTTGTGGCCTAGTATATGGTCTATTCTGGAAAATGTTCCATGTGCACTTGAGAAGAATGTGTATCCTGTTGCTTTTGGGTGTAGAGTTCTGTAAATGTCTGTTAGGTCCATCTGTTCTAGTGTGTTGTTCAGGGTCTCTGTGTCTTTACTTATTTTCTGTCTGGTTGATCTGTCCCTTGGAGTGAGTGGTGTGTTGAAGTCTCCTAAGATGAATGCATTGCTGTCTATTTCCTCCTTTAATCCTGTGAGTATTTGTTTCACATATGCTGGCAATCCTGTGTTGGGTGCATATATATTTATAATGGGTATATCTTCTTCTTGGACTGATCCCTTTATCATTATGTAATGTCCTTCTTTATGTCTTGCTACTTTCTTCGTTTTGAAGTCTATTTTGTCTTATACAAGTACTGCAACACCTGCTTTTTTCTCTTTGTTGTTTGCATGAAATATCTTTGTCCATCCCTTCACTTTTAGTCTGTGTATATCTTTGGTTTTGAGGTGAGTCTCTTCTAAGCAGCATATAGATGGGTCTTGCTTTTTTATCCAATGTGTTACTCTGTGTCTTTTGATTGGTGCATTCAGTCCATTTACATTTAGGGTGATTATTGAAAGATATGTACTTATTGCCATTGCTGTCTTTAGTTTCGTGGTTACCAAGGGTTCAAGGGTTGCTTCTTTACTATCTAACAATCTAACTTAACTTTCTTGTTAAGTAATTGTAAACACTGTCTGATGTTTCTTTATTTCTCTCCCTTCTTATTCTTCCTCCTCCATTCTTTATATCCTAGGTGTTTTATTCTTTGTGTTTAGTTAATATTTGGATGATCTGCTTTCTTTGCTATATTTTTATTTTCTCTGGTGACACCTTTTTAGCCTTAGGATTGCTTCCCTCTAGAGCAGTCCGTTTAAGATATCCTGTAGTGGTGGTTTATGAGAGGCAAACTCTCTCAACTTTCGTTTGTCTGGAAATTGTTTAATCCCTCCATCATATTTAAATGATAATCGTGCTGGATACAATATTCTTGGTTCGAGGCCCTTCTGTTTCACAACGTTAAATATATCATGCCATTCTCTTTTGGCCTGTGAGGTTTCTTTTGAGAAGTCTGATGATAGTCTGATGGGTTTTCCTTTGTAGGTGATCTTTTTTCTCTCTCTAGCTGCCTTTAATACTCTGTCTTTATCTTTTATCTTTGCCATCTTAATTATTATGTGTCTTGGTGTTGTCTTCCTTGGGTCCCTTGTGTTGGGAGATCTGTGGGCTTCGGTGGACTGCGTGACTATTTCCTTCCCCAGCAAGGGAAAGTTTTCAGCAATTATTTCTTCAAAGACACTTTCTATCCCTTTTTCTCTCTCTTCTTCCTCTGGTACTCCTATAATGCGAATATTGTTCCGTTTGGATTGGTCACACAGTTCTCTTAATATTCTTTCATTCCTAGAGATCCTTTTATCTCTCTCTGCCTTAGTTTTTCTGTATTCCTGTTCTCTGATTTCTATTCCATTAGCAGTCTGTTGCATCTCATCCAGTCTGCTGTGAAGCCCGTCGATCACTTGTCTGATTTCTGTATTGTCTTTCCTCACTTCCTTCACTTCTGCCCTCAGCTCTTGCACATTTCTCTGTAGATCTCTCAGCATGGTTATGACTTTTATTCTGAATTCTTTTTCAGGAAGACTTTGCATTTCCATCCCTTCAGGCTCCCTCTCTGGGGTTGTCTGGTTGATTTTAGTCTGGACCATATTCTTCTGTCTTTTCATGGCTATAGAAGTGGTGGCTGGTAGTTGCCACGTATGTCAGCTGGGCTCTTTAAGACTTTAAAAAGAGAAAAAAAAAGAAAAAGAAAAAAAAGAAAAAAGAAAAAACAAACAGAAAAAACAAAACAAAAAAACAAAAAAAACTTTAAAAAAAATGCCCAGCAGGAATAGATTCTGTGGGGATGCTGTAGGTGGCGCTGTTTCCCCACTATTCCACAGCCATGGCCTCACCGCTCTGCAGGGCCCTTTATATCTCTGGCCGGGTCCGAAATTCCCCAGGACTCCCAGCCTGCTGGGCTGAGTGTGCCGGGGCGATCTGGCTCCTCCACTCCACTCCTCTCTCTTTAAGACTGCTGAAGAAAGCACGTCCTTTTCTTTTTTTTTTTTTACTTCCCGGGAGCCGGCTGCAAGCACCCTGGCACGTTCCCCGCTCAGATCCTGCACCCTTTGTCTCTCCAATCTCCGCTACACCGCGCGATGTGTGTCAGCGCTCCCCGCGCAGATCACCAGGTCTGGTTATTTCGCGGGGGGTACTTCCACTCCTCCCGGCTCTGAATCCTCTCCTCCCACTGGTGCACTGGGGTGGGTGAGTGCTTGGATCCCGCCAGGTCGCGGCTCCGAATCTTACCGGCCTCTTGGGGTGCCCAGTCCTTTCGGGTGTAGCTGCACGCTGTGCACTTTCCTGTGCATTCTGGTCTCTCTTTTAGGAATAGTAGTATTTGCTGTATTTTCGTAGATACATATAGTGTTGGGAGGAGATTTCTGCTGCCCTGCTCATGCCGCCATCTTCCCATCCCGCACCTCCATGACATTATTTACTGTCAAGTTATGAAGCTGAAAAACATCTTTCCCCATGCTGCTGAAATCTCTGAAGATTTATCTAGATTTAGAGGCTAGTTTAAATTGAATAACTGTATGAGAGGAGTTCCTATCTGAGCTTCCTCAGTATCAAAATATTTTTTGTTTAAACTCGTGCTCCAATACTTTGTTTTAATAACTGTTTTTATATAGAAGCAACTTCTTTTCTGGAGAGATATTCTTTGCAATTTCCCCAAAGTCCTTGAAGTGGTTAAAAATATTTCAGCAACAAGAGATTACACAGAGTGACACCAGTAAGATGGCTGAATAGGAAACTTAGACCCTTTTTCCACCCATGGAGACACTGATTCAATAAAACATTCTCAATTCCCTTTCCGTGAAATCCATAAACCAGTTAGGAGGCTCTTACATCCCAGGCAAGTGCAAAACCAGCCACATCGAAGCTGGTGGTGTTGGTGGGCAGCTGCATCTGGGGAGGTCTCTCACTGTACATCAGACAGGGGAGGGTTCTTGACTTTGAACTTGGAAGAATTCTCAAGCAGGTGGGAAAAGTGTAGGTAAGGAAGGAATTTATTAAAGTAAAAGTAGCAGGGAATGGTAGCTGCTTTGCAGGTGAGTAAGAATAGGAAAAATGCAGAGGGAAAGAGAGAGAAAGTTCGCTGAACATTTGCTTGGTATAGAGCAGATTCCCTTGCCGTCTCTTAAAGCCAGGGTCACTTGGTGTCCTGTGTCCACTTGGAGCCGCACTGCATGGGAACTGGCCCCTACCACCCCAGGATTTAGGGAGCTATGAAGCACAGGATGGAGTGAGATTATATTCTGAGAACTTCCAAAGAAGGGAGGTTTTCAGGCAGGCTCCTGCAGCTACAGTTCTGTCCAGATCATCCAGGCAACAGGAACTCGCAGGCCTAAATCAGAGCTCTCAGCAGCCCCTCCCTACTTATCAGGGGTGAAATGGAGACTTGGAAATAGAATGAAATAGCAAAAATGACAAAATGCAGTAAGTTGAGTAGTAAGAAAGCTTTGTTTAAAGGTACACACTTAGAGAAAAAGTGCAGGTGTCCTCAGAGAGGCAGCCCACTGAAAAGCTGGGGTTTCTGTCTCTTAAGCATTTTCAAAGGGCCAGGGAGTATAGACTTGTAAAATGGTCTCAAAATGCTTGTCTACAGTGAGAGATATTAAGTCTCTTCTATTATCAGTCCTCCATGTAATTCTGCAAAATTACCTTAACACAAGAAATTTACTGATCCAGTTCTTCTGGATAGCAGCTTCCCTCTGGGAACATATTAATCAAGACTGCCTGCCCTGCCCCCCAGGTGAGCTGAGTTACTGTCTGTTTGCTAAAGAATATGTTAGGAATCTTACTTCCTAACTTCCTGATTTTTAAAATGGCATCTTAGCTTTAAGATACAATCTTTCCTATTCTTACTGTCCTGTTTATATCTCAGCATTTTTCATCATAGGCAGGAAAAGTTAATGATGATGCTTGACCTGGGTCCCTGCCCTATCTCAGTAGGAAAATTTGTGGCGCCCTATCACCACTGAGCACCCCCGGCCCAGTGCAGTGTGCATGATCAGGAGAAAACTCCCAGCTCTCAGCTTTCCCCCGGGAGGGGGAGAAAAGATTGGACCATACATCCAACATACTGACTTTTTGGTGCAGTTGCTTGAGGACCTGTTTTCTGTCTTGCCTGTCTCAAAGTGCAGACAGGACCCAAGACACTCTCAGATGCCTAAAGGCCCCTGAGAAGAAAAAAGCCTGGGACAGCATGAGTTCCTTAGGGCCCATGGTATAAGAGACCCTGGCCTTCCCTCAGGAGGGAAGAGAAAACTGGACTGTATGTCTAACATCCTGGCTTTTTAGGGGACTGTTTGAGGAACCCATTTCTATCTAACCAAACTTCCTCTAGCGACCCACATACTCTAGATGACTCTGGGCCTCTGAGAACAAAAACAGTAGTGTGGCATTTTGCTACTTTGGGGGACCCGCGATGCAGCAGACAGACACCAGAGGAAGCAAGAGATTATGAGCTCCTGTAAAAAATGGAAACTGGCAAATCCCTCTAATTAGGAATCTATAAATCCAAGAAAGCCATATCTACAGAAAGGTGTGAGAGGCCTTGTGTATCTCTAGCTGGGCTTTCCTTGTAAGAAGTTCATAAAGACTAGGAAAAGTGCCTGTTTTATGTGAATCCCAACACAAAATTACAAAGAACACAAAGAAAGTTCCACCACTCCCTTTTCCCTCTCCCTGAGCCAGATGACTACAGTAAACTCAATAATGAGCAATGTAGGTTGCAGGACAGACCAGCCATCCCCCAGTGGAGACCAATGTGTTTCTAGAGGCTGTTACATGAGTCTAGTATCCCTACCTGATTTCCGTTGCAGTGAGATTCTATAATACACGCCTGTAGGGAAAATGGAAGTTCCATGGCCAAGGATCCTCACCTGATACCCACTGTGTACCAGAAATGAGGCAATATTTAGCCTACTACGCAGGTGCATGCTTACATACCCGTTGGCAATAAGGCATTATTGCCGGTATTGCTGTAAAGAGTTCCCCCAGCTCTAAGCACAGAGCCCAGAGAAGAGAGCAGACTTGGGGAGCAGAGAGCAGAGGCAGAGCCTGGAGCAGAGGCAGTGTCTGGGGCAGAGCTGGAGCCAAGGCAGAGACTGAGACAGGCTTGCCACATGCAGAGGCAAATGTGATTCTAGTGCTTGACCTGCCCCAATGAGACTAAAGCTTGGTATGAGCCCCTTTTTACCCACAATGTTCCGTTGTCGTTATTCCGTCTCACTGAATCCAGAGTGAACTTGCCCGGGGGTTATACCCTCAGGTGAGACGATGCCTTCAGTGGAGGATCCAGGTGTTGAGAGGCTTAATGCTTATATAATCCTGGAGGCACTCTTTAAGAAAAAGAATTCAAAATTGTAAATAATTGCCAGATCCCCGTGTAGATGAGGGTCCCAGAAACTTTCCTTCCCACTAAAGCCACTTTTGGAATTATTTCTACAATGTATACTGAGGAATACTTAGAAATGATGATGCATAGGTGGAAATTAGGAATACTGAGAATGGACTGAGATTAGCAAGAAGAAATGACCAAAAAAACAGTTTACTTCTTTAGGCTAAATTTAACAGGCTTGACAGAATCGTACATTTTGTTTCATTTTCCTTGCTACTTTACACGGTAACAGCTTTAAAGATCAGATGTTCTAGTAAGAACTACCATAAAAATCATTATTTTTCTTAACATTTTGTTAGGAATTATGACATTTTTTCACTCTCATTACTGTTCAGCGTGTTACGGCACTTTATTTAGCTCAGTAAATATACTACTGCTATATGTTGGGAATTCTTGGAGTACTAACATTGTCATTTACCAGAAGTTTGTCTTTAGGTAACCAGTCAACATTTTAGTTTGCTGTTCTGCATAATGTGGTAAAAGCTCAAGCTATCCATAGGGTGAATATAAAGATCAAAGGAGATACCATATAAAATAGCTCTTTATATGTAAGTGCTAAATCTTCATATAAATATATGTTTTATTAGTAGCTTTTAGAACCACTCCCTGTTTGGTTAACAAATATAATTGGAGTTGAACTAACAAAGGTTTTAAAACACAGTTCTATCACTCACCAGGTCTTAAATCAAGTGTCTTCATCAAGGCAGCTACCATTCCCTGCTACTTTCACTTTAATAAGCTCACTTATTAAGCTCACAAGCATGAGCTTCTTCACTGAAAATGATAATAATAATAGTTCATTCAGAAAGTTATTGTGAGGAATCAAAAGTTAGAACGTATTAGGTGCTTCAAACAATGCTTGACATTGTAACATAATAAATGTTGGTGATTATTATACCTCTAAATCATATTACTATGGGTATCTCTGAAAGCTATATTTCACTAACCCTTGTGTTTTTGTTTGTAGCTAACAACACTGAATCGTTTGGGAGATGAACTCCGCGGCAGAAGGGATCAAGACATACATTCTTAAACTCTATCAGAGCGTAGTTCAGTGATGTGATTGTATGTTATGATCAATAGATATTTGTTAATTCATACTATAGTGAATCAAAACTATAAGTTTAAGGAATGATATCAAGTCTTATTTTTTATTAGTATTTTTGTTAGTACTATGAATAATATACAATTCTTGGAACTTCAATCCTAGTCTACTTTGTTAACTTCTTTAAGAAGAAGTTTGTTTCACACTGTCTGACATTTTCCACCCTTTACTTAAAGAAATTAAATTAAAGCTATTGGTTAACAGGGTAGCTAATTGGTCTGTGAACATGTATAGTAGAGAGAAAGCAGAATTTTTTTTTCAAATAAAACTTTGGATATTTGGTGGTCCTAGTTTTAAAGCTGAGATCAAGATTCTTGACAGCAATTTTGGTATAAATACATAGTTTTTGGATAAACTCAAATAGTAATATTATTTTTTGTTTCACTAAGTTCAAATTGTATTTCCATTCCTTCAGTTGGTCTTAGTTTTGTTAATTTTGTATATACCCTTGAAAATGGTATTTTACCTAATTGGTTATGCCTGGCCTTTTTTATTTTATTTTACTTTTTGGACCTTCAGTTATGGATTAGTATTAAAGCAATCAGCAAAATGAGGTTCACAATCAAGAATAGAACCTTCATGGCATATACTACTGCAATTTCAAATTTCTAAGTGAGTACTTTAAAAAATAAGTAAATAAAAAGAACAATGGACAAATTTAAGGGTCATTTTCCTCGTTTTCATCTTCATTCTAACCTTCTCTCTTATTAGCAACAAAGAACAGGTACCTCCATTTAGCCTCCTTTGTTAAGTTTTTTTATTTTTATTTTTTTCTGGTAAAGGTAGGAGGGTTCCCTAGCTTCTGGGACAATTATTAAAATAGATTAATTTCATTTTTCTTTACTGCTTTGCCTTTGAGCTGGGCAAGGATGAACACAAACCTAAATAATATTCAAGTGATCCATGCCAATTTTGTCATTGCTGATTTAATACACTCTGCAGTAGCTGACACATAATTTAAAAATTATACCCTAAGTAGCATAAGTTATCATGGAGATTGTGGCATGAAAAAGAACTGAGAGAAAATTTGTTATATAGAATTATTTATTGCAGAATATCAGAAAAGTAATATTACAACAGGTGATGGAAATTATTTCATATAGAATCAGGATGTTGAAGCTTATATAACCTCAGACCCCCTAAGGGAAATTTACTATAATGAAATTATACCTGAATAATGATGCATGGTATAAAAATGCCAAAGATCAGGAGGACTGTGGATTTCTATCACACACACAGACAAAAACAACTTCCAAGCCCTACCTGAGAAGTCAATTATTTAATTATACTTGACTAAATCATTGATAAATTCAGTAGTTCAGAACTACTAATAAATATATCAGTCTTGCTATTTTGCCAGGAGGGTATGGCCTCTTCCCTCACTGGCCTAGAAAGCACTTTCTTCTTTGCCAACTCAATGGCTATCAAATTTTTAGGATGCCAAAGAAACTGAATATTTTTAAAGGGTATTTTTCAAATACATGAAAATGTATTTGAATAATCTGGTCTGGAGGGATTTCTCCTTTGAATGTGATGGCATTTAAAGGCTAAAACACACAACTTAGCATTTGGAATGTTTTCAGTGGTTCTTCAATGGTTTCAGGAAAATTAATCTTATCTTCCCATAGAGAAAGTAGGTTTTTAGACAAAGATCATATATTTTAGTACTTTTAAATCAACCAGAGGTATATACAAGTATATGCATGCTCCACTGGTTGATACCTTTGAGGCAATTTGGATAGCATTTAACACAATAAAAGAAACAATTCTAAATATGGTTTTGGGGACTTGAGAGACTGTGCCTTCTCTAAAACCTAAGACTTGTGTTCTTATCACTAGGTATCAAGCAATGCCAAGTTTACAGGTTTCCTTCTTTTCTTCCTCCTTCCCTCTTTCCCTCTTCTATTCTCTCCTTCCTTGCTTTTTAACTCCTTCTTTACATCTTTTTTTTAAGACTTTGCTCTTTTGCAATATTTCACTTAATGATGACATGTGTAACAAGGAAATCTTCAAAACTAATGTGATCATGGAGAATTCTGATGGTAAATCACTAAAATATTGAGTTGCTCTTCAAGCAATTTTTACATTTTGTTATCAACATATCTTCATTGTTTTTCTTAGTCTAAGGAACATAATTCTAGAAAGGAAAATTGAAACATGTAAAGTTGTCTTATGACATGCTACTTTTCAGAATGTTTATTTTATGTCAATTAATGAGTATTATTGAACATCCTGACAGCAGGTCAAAAAAATAGTAGCCTAGATGAATGAATGAGTAAGTCCAATAACATCTTTTAACATATTTTGGAACAAAGGATGGACTTTAATCAGTATGCGTATTTCTGACGTTCTAAATTTGGAAGAGGGTAACAACTATATACTAGTGTAAAGATGATAAATTTCATAAAACAGAATTGAAGTTGAATTAAACCATCAATATCATTTTACTTATAATTCAAAGAAGTTAAATATTTAGGGAAGTTTTCTTATCTTGTACATTATTGATATAAAGTGTATAAATGCAAAATTTCTTAACTATATTTAAACGTTAACATACAAATTGGATCTTAATTTTTCTGTTAATTGTTACTGATTTATCCAAGTTTAATCACTATTTCACAATTAATTGAACTATGTTAACTTGCATGAAAGTATACATAATATATTCAGAAATACACTTTCTTTATTTAATATTGCACACTCACAATACCAAAGATCAATGTATTTTGTTTAATAAGATAGAGTTTTCACTGTATTTAAGTGAAATCTGAATTTTCTGTAACTGAAAAGATTTGATTGAAAAGGATTTCAGTGTAGGTTAATGAGATACTCTTCCAAACAATTAAGGAAAATGTGTCTTTTTTTCATTTTGTCCACAATAAAGCATGTTTAGATTTTCATTTGCTAGCTCTTATATTTAATGGCATATGCTACAGGAAGGTTGACTAATGTAAAAGGAAGGGATTTTCACTGGCATAGAATAATATAATACAAGCAGAAAAGGTATCATATTTTAACTTAGCAGAGGGGTTCACAGTTTATAAAGTACATTTATAATGAGCGTTTTGATCTAAGTAAGAATGTAAGGGGGAAAAAAATGAATAAATGAGAAAATGAGGAAACAAGTATAGGGCACAGAATTGCCAGTCGCGGTAACAGAATGATCTCGCCCTGCCACCAAACACAGACACATCCTAAACTGTGGAACCTGTATGTTAGGTTACATGGCAAAGCATCACGAAGATTGCATAGAGAATTAAGGTTGCTAATGAGCAGAATTTAAGATAGGGAGATTTTCCTGGATTATCTGGTTGAGCCCAAACTAATCACAAGCGTCCTGCAATGTGGAAGAAAGAGGCAGAAGAAAAGGTCAGAATGGTACATTAGGACTCAACCATCTGTTCCTGGCTCTAAAGATAGAGGAAAGGGCCACAGCCCAGGAAGGTAAGCTGCCTCGGGAAGCTAGAAAAGGCAAAACAACAGATTCCTATCAAAAATCTCCAGAAAGGAATGCAGTCCTACTGATATCTTGATTTTAGCTTAATAAGATGCATGTTGGACTTCTGAACAAAAGAAATTTAAGATACTAAATTTGTAGTGTTTTAGTCACTAAGTTTATGGTAATTTGTTATAGCAGCAATAAAAAACTAATATTTCAGCATTCTTTCATTGACTATTATCACATTTATTCTACTATGTTAACATTAGAATTTTGTGTCCAGTGAGAATTTTTTCAAATTATTGTCATTTACTGATTTTATTTGTGAATTTAGTGAAAAGTGTAAACTTTATATTATCGACCTTTGGAATCTTTTAAATTTTAGTTTTTTTCTTTTCACTTAGAGCAACAGATGCCTTTGCTTATAAAGTTTATTACTACTCAGGTGAATTTTTTTTCCACTTAGATACTATATATTTTGTGTTATGTTTTATCTTTTACATTTTAGGTTTTTGTTGCTGTTATAAGTGATGTCTTCTTCAGTTGTACTTTACTTGATTTTACGTAGTGTTATCTTTTGTATGTTCATGTTAAAATCAATCATATTTCCAATTATTCTATTCTTTTTTTAAGTAATTTTTTCATTTGAGTATATTAGAGCTTCAGATTACAATAATATCCTTAAATAAATTTTTCCTTCCTTAGAGCATATTTCTTATTTCTTTCCATTTATCTCTTGAAGCTTTTGTCAGTACATCCCGAACAATGTTAAGTAATGTCCAAGATAATGGACATTCTTGTTTTTTCCTGACTTTTGTCATGCTATTTCTAGGATTTCATCATGAAGTATGATGTTCAACATTCATATGATTACTTTTTTTAATTGTATGGTTACAGCAAAGCAAATAGAGCTTAATCCAGTATGCAACTCTGCTTCGAATTTAGAAATGTAAACTGCAAAAGAGATTACAATTAGTCAGTCTAATAAATACATTTCCTGCCTATGTAGAAGTACATGCCTAATCTACCATTGCACTTTGTGAATAACACAGAAATGGGGTCACATACGGTTACAGACTGTGGTGTCTATTGATAACCCTGGTAGGTAAAAGTGAATGCAGATGTATGAACCCCGAGTTTCTCAATATAGAGGGTAAAATTAAAATATGGAGTATTAAAGAAGAGAGTCTGTATAAAAATCAGAGAGAAGGCAGATCTCAAGATTGAGAAGCAAGTTTTTGAACAAGGCACTCCTATTAGGAGACCACTGTGAGAGTTTTACTTACATAGTCTTCCACATGACATCTGGTTTCAGGCTATGAAATAAAGCGTGACATTTAGGAGCCAATTTTTAGTAGCCAGCTTGGAGTATTTTTTGAAGGTATTGTCCCTGAATTATAAATCTCTTCAGAAAATTCCCCAAATTCAGGAAAGACTACAGTACATATAGCACTCTTAACACTAGTGAACTATGGTGGATGATTAAGTTTGGGAATAGAAAAGGAAAGCTTGGCATTGTCTTAAATCACCCTCTACTCAGATCAGAGCAATGAGATTCAAATCATTTTAAAGGAAGCTGGAAGGACTAGAATTCCAGACTCTGATTAGCAAGAAGCCATGGGAAAATGAGACAACCTCTTGTCCTCATAGGAATTAAACTGGGCTTTTATTAAAGACATAGATTCCTAATGGATCTGGAATGGGACCTGAAATGTGCATACTAGCCAAGACTCAATTTATGGTAAGATTATTTTGTGAAAATGTAAACAGAATGCTTCCCTTCAAAACTGTAAGAAAAAGTCAATTACAAACATTTTCATTTTCATTGTGTATTGATATGTATATTACAGTACAAGAGTGTTGCCATATTGATACTTCTACTTCTCCAATGAAGAAATTCAGATGGCCAACAGGCACATGAAAAGATGCTCTACATCACTAATCATCAGAGAAATGCAAATTAAAACCACAATGAGATATCACCTCACACCAGTTAGGATGGCCACCATCCAAAAGACAAGGAATTTCTGAATTTCTTCTTTGGAGAAGTGTCTGTTCAGATCCTCTGCCCATTTTTTAACAGGATTATTTGCTTTCCTGAAACTTGCACTTATTTACCAAAAATATTTTAAAATATAACTTTATTTTTCCCACAGGCAAAACTTGGTCCTCAGCGGAATAAAGTCTTAATATTGAGAAATCAATATTCTATTACAATTATTTGGGTCTGCAGGAAATTTCTGGAACTAATCATTTTAATAAGCAAGTATTCGTGCTCCCTTAGTCCACTTGGGCTGCAATAACAGAATAGTT
This sequence comes from Smutsia gigantea, assembly GCA_032199065.1. NCBI lineage: Eukaryota > Metazoa > Chordata > Mammalia > Pholidota > Manidae > Smutsia > Smutsia gigantea. Next base: position 677,411 of record JAVSCE010019563.1, read on the forward strand.
ATAAACTATTGGGTGTCTTATAAACAACAGAAATTTATTTAGACAGTTCCAGAGCTGGGAAGCCCAAGATCAAGGTGCCAGCTTATGTTGAGAGCCAGCACTTCATGTGTTAACTTAAAAGCATCCAAGTGTATGATAAGGTTCAATATGGGCTGTGTGAGAAGAGTATGGTTCTTTCCACTTCTGGATTGCCTCTACTGTAGAGATGTAGATCCCACAAGTCAAACTCTTCTCGCACAACCCGTGTTGAATGGGTATCAAATATATCGCCCTCTGACTACATCATGTGACAGAAGTTCTACCTCCTACTGATGATCAGGGTCAATTATCCCAGACAAATGGGGACATAATTTTCTGGCATTCTGGTATTTTTTTTGTTGTATCATTAATGTACAATTAGATGAGCAACATTATGGTTACTAGACTCCCCCTATTATCAAGTCCCCACCACATACCCCATTGCAGTCACTGTCCGTCAGCATAGTGAGATGCTACAGGATCACTACTTGTCTTCTCTGAGATGTACAGCCCTCCCCGTGCCCCCCTTACATTACATCTGCTAATCGTAATGCCCTTTTTTCCCTCTGATCCCTCCCTTCCACCCATCTTCCCCAGTCCCTTTCCCTTTGGTAACTATTAGTCCGTTCTTGGGTTCTGTGAGTCTGCTGCTGTTTTGTTCCTTCAGTATTTTTTCGTTGTTCTTATACTCTACATATGAGTGAAATCATTTGATACAATTTATTGTATATATATTTTTTTAATATAATTTATTTTATTATAATTAATCTACAATTACATGTGCAATATTATGGTTATTGAACAACCGCTTCATCAGATCCCCCCCACCAACCCCATTACAGTCACTGTCCATCAGCGTAGTGAGATGCTATAGAATCACTACTTGTCTTCTCTGAGTTGTACAGCCCTCCCCGTGCCCCCCAAACATTACATCTGCCAAACGTAATGCCCCTTTTTCCCTCTTATCCCTCCCTTCCCACCCATTTTCCCCAGTCCCTTTAGCTTTGGTAACTATTAGTCCGTTCTTGGTTTCTGTGAGTCTGCTGCTCTTTTGTTACTTCAGTATTTTTTCTTTGTTCTCATACTCCAAGGATGAGTGAAATCATTTGATACTTGTCTTTTTCGGCTTGGCTTATTTCACTGAGCATAATACCCTCTAGCTCCATCCATGTTGTTGCAAATGGTAGGATTTGTTTTCTTCTTATGGCTGAATAATATTCCATTGTGTATATGTACCACCTCTTCTTTATCCATTCATCATCTACTGATGGACACTTAGGTTGCTTCCATTTCTTGGCTATTGTAAATAGTGCTGCAATAAACACAGGGGTGCATCTGTCTTTTTCAAATTGGGCTGCTGCATTCTTAGGGTAAATTCCTAGGAGTGGAATTCTTGGGTCAAATGGTATTTCTATTTTGAGTTTTTTGAGGAACCTCCATACTGCTTTCCACAATGGTTCAACTAATTTGCACTCCCACCAGCAGTGTAGGAGGGTTCCCTTTTCTCCACATCCTCGCCAACATTTGTTGTGGTTTGTGTTTTGGATGTTGGCCATCCTCACTGGTGTGAGGTGATATCTCATTGTGGTTTTAATCTGCATTTCTCTGATGATTAGCGATGTGGAGCATCTTTTCATGTGCCTGTTGGCCATCTGAATTTCTTCTTTGGAGAAGTGTCTATTCATGTCCTCTGCCCATTTCTTAATTGGATTATTTGCTTTCTGTTTGTTAAGGTGCATGAGTTCTTTATATATTTTGGATGTCAACCCTTATCGGATACGTCATTTATGAATATATTCTCCCATACTGTAGGATGTCTTTTTGTTCTACTGATGGTGTCCTTTGCTGTACAGAAGCTTTGCAGCTTGATATAGTCCCACTTGTTCATTTTTCCTTTTGTTTCCCTTGCCCGGGGAGATATGTTCATGAAGAAGTTGCTCATGTTTATGTCCAAGAGATGTTTGCCTATGTTTTTTTCTAAGAGTTTTATGGTTTCATGACTTACATTCAGGTCTTTGTTCCACCTTGAGTTTCCCTTTGTGTATGGGGTCAGACAGTAGTCCAGTTTCATTCTCTTAGATGTAGCTGTCCAGTTTTTCCAACACCCGCTGCTGAATAGGCTGTCATCTCCGTATTGCATATCCAAGGCTCCTTTATCAAATATTAATTGACTGTATATGTTGGGTTAATGTTTGGATTTTCTATTCTGTTCCACTGGTCTGTGGGTCTGTTTTTGTGCCAATATCAAATTGTCTTGATTACTGTGGCTTTGTAGTAGAGCTTGAAGTCAGGGAGTGTAATTCCCCCTGTTTTATTCCTCCTTCTCAGGATTGCTTTGGCTATTCGGGGTCTTTTGTGGTTCCATATGAATTTTAGAATTATTTGTTCCAGTTCATTGAAGAAGCTGTTGGTAGTTTGATAGGGATTGCATTGAATCTGTAGATTGCTTTAGGTAGTATAGCCATTTTAACAATATTTATTCTTCCTAGCCAAGAACATGGGATGCATTTCCATTTGTTAGTGTCCTCTTTAATTTCTCTTAGGAGTGTCTTATAGTTTTCAGAGTACAGGTCTTTCACTTCCTTCATTAGGTTTATTCCTAGGTATTTTATTCTTTTTGATGAAATTGTGAATGGAATTGTTTTTCTGATTTCTCTTTCTGGTAGTTCATCGTTAGTGTATAGGAAAGCATCAGATTTCTGTGTGTTAATTTTGTATCCTGCAACTTTGCTGAATTCAGATATTAGTTCCAGTAGTTTTGGAATGGAGTCTTTAGGGTTTTTTATGTACAGTATCATGTCATCTGCAAATAGTGACAATTTGACTTCTTCTTTACCAATCTGGATGCCTTGTATTTCTTTGTTTTGTCTGATTGCTGTGGCTAGGACCTCCAGTACTATGTTGAATAACAGTGGAGAGAGTGGGCATCCCTGTCTTGTTCCCGATCTTAGATGAAATGCTTTCAGCGTCTTGCCATTGAGTATGATGTTAGCTGTGGGTTTGTCATATATAGCCTTTATGATGTTGAGGTACTTGCCGTCTATACCCATTTTGTTGAGAGTTTTAATCATGAATGGATCCTGAATTTTGTCAAATGCTTTTTCAGCATCTATGGAGATGATCATGTGGTTTTTGTTCTTATTTCTGTTGATGTGGTGGATGATGTTGATGGATTTTTGAATGTTGTACCATCCTTGCATTCCTGGAATGAATCCCACTTGATCATGGTGTATGATCCTCTTGATGTATTTTTGAATACGGTTTGCTGATATTTTGTTGAGTATTTTTGCATCTACGTTCATCAGGGATATTGGTCTGTAATTTTCTTTTTTGGTGAGGTCTTTGACCGGTTTTGGTATTAGAGTGATGCTGGCTTCATAGAATGAGTTTGGAAGTACTCCCTCCTCTTCTATTTTTTGGAAAACTTTAAGGGGAATGGGTGTTATTTCTTCTCTATATGTCTGGTAGAATTCAGAGGTGAATCCATCAGGCCCGGGGGTTTTATTCTTGGGCGGTTTTTTTGATTACCAATTCAACTTCATTGCTGGTGATTGGTCTGTTTAGTTTTTCTGTTTCTTGCTTGTTCAGTCTTGGAAGGTTGTATTTTTCTAAGACGTTGTCCATTTCTTCTGTGTTTTCCAGCTTGTTAGCATATAGATTCTCATAATATTCTCTTATGATTCTTTGTATTTCTGTGGGGTCCATCGTGATTTTTCCTTTCTCATTTCTGATTCTGTTTATGTGTTTAGATTCTCTTTTTCTCTTAATGAGTCTGGCTAGGGGTTTATCTATTTTTTTTGTTTTTTCAAAGAAACAGCTCTTGGTTTCATTGATTTTTTCTATTGCTTTATTCTTCTCAATTTTATTTATTTCTTCTCTAATCTTTATTATGTCTCTCCATCCGGTGACTTTGGGCCTCATTTTTTCTTCTTTTTCCAATTTCAGCAATTGTGTCTTTAGACTATTCATTTGGGAATGTTCTTCCTTCTTTAAATAGGCCTGGATTGCAATACACTTTCCTCTTAGAACTGCCTTTGCTGCGTCCCACAGAAGTTGTGGCTTTGTGTTGTTGTTGTCATTAGTCTCCATATATTCTTTGATTTCTGTTTTGATTTGGTCATTAACCCATTGGTTAATTAGGAGAGTGTTGTTAAGGCTCCATGTATTTGTGAGCCTTTTTGATTTCTTTCTAAAATTTATTTCTAGGTTTATACCTTTGTGATCTGAGAAGTTGGTTGGTAGGATTTCAATATTTTTGAAATTAGTGAGGTTCTTTTTGTGGCCTAGTATGTGGTCTATTCTGGAAAATGTTCCATGTGCACTTGAGAAGAATGTGTATCCTGCTGCTTTTGGGTGTAGAGTTCTGTAGATGTCTGTTAGGTCCATCTGTTCTAGTGTGTTGTTCAGTGCCTCTGTGACTTTCCTTATTTTCTGTCTGGTTGATCCGTCCTCTGGAGTGAGTGGTGTGTTGAAGTCTCCTAAAAGTAATGCATTTCTGTCTATTTCCTCCTTTAAATCTGTTAGTATTTGTCTCACATCTGCTGGAGCTCCTGGTTGGATGCATATGTATTTATAATGGTTATATCTTCTTGTTGGACTGACCCCTTTATCATTATGTAATGTCCTTCTTTATCTCTTGCTACTTTCTTCGTTTTGAAGTCTATTTTGTGTGATACAAGTACTGCAACACCTGCTTTTTTCTCTGTGTTGTTTGCATGAAATATCTTTTTCCATCCCTTCACTTTTAGTCTGGGTATATCTTTGGATTTGAGGTGAGTTTCTTGTAGGCAGCATATAGATGAGTCTTGCTTTTTTATCCATTCTGTTACTCTGTGTCTTTTGATTGGTGCATTCAGTCCATTTACATTTAGGGTGATTATTGACAGATATGTACTTATTGTCATTGCTGGCTTTAGATTCCTGGTTACCAAGGATTCAACGGTTGCTTCTTTACTATCTAACAATCTAACTTAACTTTCTTGTTAAGTTATTGTAAACACTGTCTGATGTTTCTTTATTTCTCTCCCTTCTTATTCCTTCTCCTTCATTCTTTCTGTACTAAGTGGTTTATTCTTTGCCTTTAGTTAGTATTTGTATGGTCTGCTTTCTTTGCTATGATTCTATTTTCTCTGGTGACATCTTTTTAGCCTTAGATGTGCTTCCATCTAGAGCAGTCCATTTAAGATATCCTGTATTGGTGGTTTATGAGACGCAAACTCAAGTTTCGTTTGTCTGGAAATTGTTTAATCCCTCCATCATATTTAAATGATAATCATGCTGGATACAATATTCTTGGTTCGAGGCCCTTCTGTTTCATAACATTAAATATATCATGCCCTTCTCTTCTGGACTGTAAGGTTTCTGTTGAGAAGTCTGATGATAGTCTGCTGGGTTTTCCTTTGTAGGTGATCTTTTTTCTCTCTCTAGCTGCCTTTAAACACCCTGTCTTTATCTTTGATATTTGCCATCTTAATTATTATGAGTCTTGGTGTTGTCTTCCTTGGGTCCCTTGTGTTGGGAGATCTGTGGGCTTCGGTGGACTGCGAGACTATTTCCTTCCCCAGCGAGGGAAAGTTTTCAGCAAATATTTCTTCAAAGACATTTTCTATCCCTTTTTCTCTCTCTTCTTCCTCTGGTACTCCTATAATGCGAATATTGTTGTTTGGATTGGTCACACAGTTCTCTTAATATTCTTTCATTCCTAGACATCCTTTTATCTCTCTGCCTCAGCTGCTCTGTATTCCTGTTCTCTGATTTCTATTCCATTAACAGTCTCTTGCATCTCATCCATTCTGCTGTTAAGCCCGTCAATCGCTTGTCTGATTTCTGCCTTGTCTTTCCTCACTTCACTCACTTCCTCCTTCAGCTCTTGCACATTTCTCTGTAGGTCCATCAGCATGGTTATGACTTTTATTCTGAATTCTTTTTCAGAAAGACTGTGCATTTCCATCCCTTCAGGCTCCCTCTCTGGGGTTGTCTGGTTGATTTTAGTCTGAACCATATTCCTCTGTCCTTTCATGGCTATAGAATTGGTCACTGGTAGTTGCCACATATGTCAGCTGGGCTCTTTAAGACCGCCTCTTGGGGTGCCGAGTCCTCTTGGGTAGCTGCACGCTGTGCGCTTTCCTGTGTATTCTGGTCTCGTTTTAGGAATAGATGTATTTGCTGTGTTTTCGTAGATAAATATAGTGTTTGGAGGAGATTCCTGCCGCCCTGCTCATGCCGCCACATTCGCGGAAGTGCTTTATTGTATATTAATTGACCATATATGTTTGGGTTTATGTCTGGGCTCTCTATTCTGTTTCATTCGTCTATGAGTCTGTTCCTGTGCCAGTACCAAATTGTTTGATTACGGTGGCTTTGTAGTAGAGCTTGAAGTTGGGAAGCGAGATCCCTCCTGCTTTATTCTTCCCTCTCAGGATTCTTTCACTATTTGGGGTCTTTTGTGGTTCCATATGAATTTTAGAACTATTTTTTCCAGTTCATTGAAGAATGCTATTGGTATTTTGATAGGGATTGCATTGAATCTGTAGTTGCTTTAGGCAGTATGGCCGTTTTGACAATATTAATTCTTCCTAGCCAAGAGCATGGGGTGAATTTCCATTTGTTAGTGTCCTCTTTAATTTCTCTTAAGAGTGTCTTGTAGTTTTCAGACCATAGGTCTTTCACTTCCTTGGTTAGGTTTATTCCTAGGTATTTTATTCTTTTTGATGCAATTGGGAATGGAATTGTTTTCCTGCTAGTTCATCATTAGTGTATAGGAATACAACAGATTTCTGTGTATTAATTTTGTATCCTGCAACTTTGCTGAATTCAAATATTAGATCTAGTAGTTTGGAAGTGGATTCTTTAGGGTTTGTTATGTACTATATCATGTCATCTGCAAACAGTGACAGTTTGACTTCTTCTTTACCAATCTGAATGCCTTTTATTTCTTTGTGTTGTCTGATTGCCATGGCTAGGACCTCCAGTACCGTGTTGAATAAAAATGGGGAGAGTGGGCATCCTTCTCTTGTTCCTGATTTCAGGGGAATAGCTTTCAGCTTCTCACTGTTAAATATAATGCTGGCTGTAGGTTTGTCATGTATGGCCTTTATTATGTTGAGGTACTTTCCATCTATACCCATTTTGTTGAGAGTTTTTATCATGAATGGATGTTGACTTTTGTCAAATTCTTTTTTAGCAACTGTGGGGATGATCACGTGGTTTTTGTTCTTTTTGTTCACGTGGTGGATTATGTTGATGGATTTTCAAATGTTGTACCATCTTTGCATCCCTGAGATGAAAATCCCACTTGATCATGGTGTATGATCCTCTTGTTGTATTTTTTCCATATATGTTTGATCTCTGTTTTAATTTGGCCATTGATTATTTAGGAGCATGTTGTTAAGCCTCCATGTGTTTGTGAGCCTTTTTGTTTTCTTTGTACAATTCATTTCTAGTTTGATACCTTTGAGATCTGAGAAGTTTATTGGTAGAATTTCAGTATTTTTTAGTTTACTGAGGCTTTTTTTGTGGCCTAGTACGTGTTCTATTCTGGAAAATGTTCCATGTGCACTTGAGAAGAATGTGTATCCTGCTGCTTTTGGGTGTAGAGTTCTGTAGATGTCTGTTAGGTCCATCTGTTCTAGTGTGTTGTTCAGTGCCTCTGAGTCTTTACTTATTTTCTGTCTGGTTGATCTGTCCTTTGGAGTGAGTGGTGTGTTGAAGTCACCTAAAATGAATGCATTGCTGTCTATTTCCTCCTTTAATTCTGTTAGTATTTGTTTCACATATGCTGGCGCTCCCGTATTGGGTGAATATATTTATAATGGTTGTATCCGTTTTTCGGATTGACCCCTTTATCATTATGTAATGTCCTTCTGTATCTCTTGCTACTTTCTTCGTTTTGAAGTCTATTTTGTCTGATACTAGTGCTGCAACACCTGCTTTTTTCTCCCTATTGTTTGCATGAAATATATTTTTCCATCCCTTCATTTTTAGTCTGTGTATGTCTTTGGTTTTGAGGTGCGTCTCTTGTAGGCAGCATATAGATGGGTCTTGCTTTTTTATCCATTCTATTCCTGTGTGTCTTTTGATTGATGCATTCAGTCCATTTATATTTAGGTTGATTATCGATAGATATGTACTTATTGCCATTTCAGGCTTTGGATTTGTGTTTACCAAAGGTTCAAGGGTGGCTTCTTTACTATCTAACTGTTTAAATTAACTCACTTATTAGACTGTTATAAACACAGTCTGATGATTCTTTATTTCTCTCCCTTCTTTTTCTTCCTTTTCCACTCTTTATATGTTAGGTCATTTATTCTGTACTCTTTTGTGTTTCCCTTGACTAATTTTGTGGGTAGCTGATTTTATTTTGCATGTAGTTAGTATTTGATTGGTCTGCTTTCTTTGCTGTGGTTTTATTTTCTCTGGTGACATCTACTTAGCCTTAGGAGCACTTCCATCCAGAGCAGTCCCGTTAAAATACACTGTAGAGATGGTTTGTGGGAGGTAAATTCCCTCAACTTTTCCTTATCTGGGAATTGTTTAATCCCTCCTTCAAAGTTAAATGATAATATTGCTGGGTACAGTATTCTTGGTTAGAGGCCCTCTGTTTCATTGCATTGAATATATCATGCTATTCTCTTCTGGCCTGTAAGGTTTCTCCTGAGAAGTCTGATGATAGCCTGATGGGTGTTCCTTTGTAAGTGGTATTTTTTTCTCTCTCTGGCTGCTTTTTATACTCTGTCCTTGTCTTTGATCTTTGTGATTTTAATTATTATGTCTTGGTGTTTTCCTCCTTGGGTCCCTTGTGTTGGGAGATCTGTGGATTTCCATGATCTGAGAGACTCTTTCCTTCCACAGATTGGGGCAGTTTTCAGCAATTATTTCTTCAAAGAAGCTTTCTATCCCTTTTTCTCTCTTCTTCTTCTTCTGGTACCCCTAAAATGCAAATATTGTTCCATTTGGATTGGTCACACAGTTCTCTTAATATTCTTTCATTCCTAGAGATGCTTTTATCTCTCTCTGCCTCAGCTTCTCTGTATTCCTATTCTGATTTCTATTTCATTAACAGTCTTTTGCACATCATCCACTCTGCTCTAAAATCCTTCCATTGTTTGTTTCATTTCTGTTATCTCCCTCCAGAATTCATCCCTTAGCTCTTGCATATTTCTCTGTAGCTCCATCATCATGGTTATGACTTTTATTTTGAATTTTTTTTCAGGAAGATTGGTGATTTTGGTCTCACCAGGCCCTCTCTCTGGTGTTTGAGGGATTTTTGACTGAACAAGGTTATTCTGCCTTTTCTTGGCAATGGAAGTGATCACCTGCTAGTGGCACATATGTCAGCTGGGAGAACAAAGTCCCTTCATGCTTGCTGGTTGCCTTGCCTGTCTCAGCTTCCTGTACCAGTCAACTGCACACAAGGAGGCTCCTCTGGGTTAATCCCATGAGCTGCCATGGGCGGGGTGGCCCTCGGGATGGCCTAGGACCCTGGGAGGGGTCGCTGGCAAGCGGCGTGTGGTCTCCTGTGAGAATAGCGCCCCTTTTTGCTTTCAGGACTCCATGCCGGTCTCTGCTGCATGTGCCAGGCAACCACACACAGGGAGTAGCCTCTGGGTTGATGCCATGGGCAGGGCAGCCCTCGAGATGTCCTAGGATATGGGCGGTGTTTGCAGGTGATTACTGCATGTTCGCCAGGAGAATGGCTCCCTATGTGCTTCTCAGACTCTGTGCCTGCTTTGTTTGCCTGTGCCTGTTGGCTGCACACATGGGGAAGCCTCTGGGTCAATCCCCTGAGCTGCCGTGGATGGGGCGGCCCTCGGGATGGCCTAGGGTACTGACGGGTTTGCAGGCGAGCAGTGTGTGTTTGCCACGAGAATAAAGCCCCTTTGTGCTTTCCAGACTCTGCGCCAGTCTCTGCTGTTTGTGTCAGTCGACTGCGGGCAGTTAGCTGTGCACTGGAAGAAGCCTCTGTGTGGTTGCTGTGGGCTGGGCTCTTCCCCAGTTGCTCCACAGCAATGGCTGGTCAGCTGGTTCACTTGCAGTGCCGGTGGTGGGGGTGGGGAATGAATGGCAGGCTGCTTATCACCATGAGGGGCTTCAGTGCTGCATTGCCTCCCAGGGGTTTAGGGCACCTGAAGTTCCTTAAAGTTCCCAGCCGGCTGGGCTGAGTGTGCCAGGACGATTTTGTCCACCTGTTAAACACTTGTCCCTTTTAAAGTGCCCATTTTCTTTTGTCCCAGGGCAGTTGGCTGTGGGAACCTGTTCACAGTCTTAGTCTCGGATTTTGCTTTCCCGATCCTCTAATATCCAGTACACCATGCAATGTGTGTCTGTGCTCCCGGTACAGATTACTAGAGCTGGTTTTTCAGCAGTCCTGTGCTTCCACTCCCTCCCCACTCTGATTCTTTTTCTCCCGCTGGTGAGCTGGGGTGTGGGGAGTGCTTGGGTCCCGCTGGGTCACAGCTTTGTATCTTACCCTTTTCATGAGATGTTTAGTTCTCACAGATGTAAATGCAGCCTGGCTAGTATACTGTATCTTCTGGTCACTCTTTTAGGAATAGTTGTATTTGCTGTATTTTCAAAATATATATGGTTTTGGGAGATTTCCACCACCCTACTCATGCCACCATCTTGAGAATCTCCCCTGGTCTTTTGCATGAAGTCTGAAGTGCTAGGTGTCAGGGCAGTCACAGACAATTAGCCAAACCAAAAGTAGCAATCAAGCTTTTATTCACTTACTGTAACATAGTAAGCAAGAGGCAAAATAGGCACTGGCCTCCCAATGTTCCATTTTTTTCCCCAGGAATGGCACCTGGTGAGAATCAGGTAAATCAGTGCAGATTCGGAAACTGTCTTACTGCCCAGGAACCCTGAACAACCTGCTCCTGTCATTTTTTGTAACCAGGGTCCTGGAAGAGTAGAAGAAGGGGTAGGAGTGCAAAGTGCTGAGTCAGAGTGGAGAAAAGTATCTCAGTCAAGAATTCCTGGTAAGGAGCTGAAGAAAAAGTATGAAGGTGCCTGAGCTAGGAACGTAGATAGACATGGTTGGCCAAGGAAGGGAGCCTGATTCCTTGACAGGAATTCCCTCCCGAAAATTGTAAGGCCTTTGGATTAAATGTTTCCCCCCCTGGGACCTAGAGTTTCTAATCATGCAGAACTCAGATTTCACAGGGATAGGAAGCAAATATTCCCTAAGGGGCCATTGGAAGTTATGGAAAGGTTGGCCACTCTCTTTCCATGTGGATGTCTGAACCATGAATTTCTCTTATTAAGTACAGAGCACCATCTAATCATCTTTGTTTCAAGATGTATACTGCATCCTGAGGATGGTGCCTGATTCTTCTAGAGAATCGCACAGAGTTGCCAGTTCAGCATTGCCATCGGCAGACCTTTCTGATTGTCTATCAGTCGAACAGCTTCTAAGTCATCTGATATGACCAATCGTCCCACAGTCACAGTTCATTCCTGAACATCCTTTTTAGAAAATGGACACAAAAGTGGTATTTTGTGGAACCACATACCCGAGAGTCAAACATTCTACAGCTCTCTAATTGTAGAGCTGGTTCAGGCCCTGCAGGCAAGGAAGACAGAACCAGACCTTACATATGTGTCTATTCCTGTCTGAATGAATCACTGGCCCTTCCAGGGTAGAATGGGACCAACATTGTCAACTTGTCTAAGTTGCCAAATTGTCCTATTGGTCTCCTCAGAGTTTGTGCCATGCTGGGGGATTAGCATCTCTACTGCTGACAGGTTGAGTACTCAGCAATGGCAATAGCTAGATCAGCTTTGTTAAGTGAGAGACCAAGGTATCAGGCCATGGGCTGAAACAGTATCTCTGGCACCGTGGCCATTACATTCATATGTCCGCTGTACCAGGTGGCTGATATTAGATACTGGCTGGCAACAACAGGTGATGGTATCATTTTGTGTAATTGGTTTTCTTAGTGTGCCTTTCATGGTGGATGCTTTCTGGTAGGTGTTAAAATGATACAAAGAACTTCACACTTTCTACCCTCTGTCGTTTGCCTACGTCTATCTAAGACTTCTTTGTCCTCAATCTCCCAGCCTTTCTCAAGGTCCCTGAGTGGTAGGTCAGGCTATTAGCCACATTCACAGGCCACTATATATTCTAACCTCTAACCACTTCTAAACAAAGTGGATAACCAGTTACACTGCCCAAAAATCTACCCATTGGGAGAATTAACTTTGCAGTTTTTCAAGCCACCCATAGGTGAGGCTCTAGTGTAGTTGTTATCCATTTTCATCCTACATCTGCACTCTGAGCTGACCTAGCCAGGAGCAAAGCTCAGGATTTTTCCTACTTCAACAGCTGAATGTACAAAATTCTATATACAGCCATGTATGTGAGCTGACGGAGGCGCAATGATGCACAAATTTTCGATGTCATGGGGTTTGGGATACCTGTTCATGAAGCTTGTGCTCTCTTTTCTGCTCATGCTTAACTCTGCTTGTACCACTTCCAACTGACACTGGATTGTTGCTAATTCTACCAGCTATGTGACTTAGTGTATCTTCCAGAACTCTGTTTATTATAAAGTTCCAGACACATATCAGTTGGCCTGGCATGCCATCTCTTCCTGAGCTCACTAAAGTTGTTTTCAGTAGTTGTATTACTCTCTACTGCAGGTGGAATGACCTTACTTTAGAATCCCAGGGGATTACTTTGTGATTCTCTCACAGGCACTTGCCATAAACTTCACTATTATACCTAATAACATAAAATTTGTTCCAAGTGGCAGGGTTGCTTGGAAAGGGAGGCAAGATGCTTTTATTTGGATGGGATAAACCTATGGCCAGTGAACCCTAAACATTTTACTGATGTAGTAAGTCCTTGAAACTTCATAGTTTTTCTCCCACCCTTAGAATACATTAGTCTTACCAAAACCTTTAACTTGTCAGCCACTTCTTCTTCATCCAGCATCTTTTATAAGATATCATCTATTTAGTGCATCAATGTGATGTTCTGCCAGATACACAAATTGTCCAAATCTTTTGGAACTAGCCTATTAATGGATGCAAGAGTTAACATAGACCTGAAGAAAACTGTAAATATATATTAACTATAATAGGTACATCAACTATACATGAATGAGAACTGTTCCTAAATCTCTTTTCAATATGGATAGAAAATAGCACATTTGCTATCAATGACTGTTTCATGTACTGACACCATGGTACTCAGCCCTAACACAAATAACATGTCTGGTCATTGCAATTGCACTGGAGGCTACCACTGAGTTTATGATGATGTACTGGCATCTTCCAGGATCCATCTGGGTTAGCAAAGGGAATATGCTAAATTAAATGGAGATATGAAAGCAATCAGCAATTTAAATCCTTAAGGTGGTATTAAAGTGGTACTTAAAGGTTGCCATCCTTTCCCAGAATATGACACTTCTGTTGATAAAGTAGTTATCTTGTCCATGACGGGGTTATAGTTTCAGGGGCTTCTAATTGGTCTTCCCCACTATATAGTTCTTACCACATAAGCCAAGTTCCCAATGTGGGGATTGCACTAACAATCAGGAATGTCTATCCTAGCTTTACATTAGGAGATTAGGGTGGGTCTGTGGATATAATATGAGCTGCAGAGTACCCAGTGCTCTACCTACTAATAGTCCCCCATATGCCACAGTCAAAGGGGACATTGGTGGCACTCCAAGCCTCTGAATACCAAAGTTCAGTAAGTCTACAAAATGTTTGCATGCTCTTCCTTTTCCATTCTAAATTTACTTGAGTAAATGACCGGGAAAGGACTGAATGAATAATTACCTGTACACTTGCCATGGTATTATAGAATCCTTTTGCCAAAGGACCTAACATTCTCTTTAATAAGTGGGTTCTTAATCAAAACTGTCTCCAGTCCAGGAACTTAGAGGCTGACTTTTAATGTTTATTAGGAGGACAATTTCCCCTGGCATCCAGATCATCTGTTTAAAAAAAGTTTTGTGTGGGTTTTAAGTTGAATGACACCAGTCTTGGGTGCTCACATACTTTGGCCATCACGTTTTCCATACTTTTAACAGTTATTTCAGTAGAGTTCACATCATCTCCTGAGACATTTCCAGGATCTTAAATCCTGCATTTTGAGCAAATACTGCCAAATCAATAAACTCTCATTTATTTAGTCTGATGCTCCAGTACTCAGGATCAAGCACCCCAGAAGTTAAGTTCACCATCATTTCATGATCCATTAATCCTCTATATTAAAAATATCAGAAACTCATGAAACATTTATAGCTTAAAAATGTTTTTTAACTAAAATGAATCTATTGAACTTTATTAGTGTTCTATAATATCTTCAAATTCTTATGTTTACATACCTTAAAATACCAATATTTTGAGTACTGAAAAGGGAATAGTACATTTATATCTTCTTTACATTTGAACCAGTTAGAGCATAAAATTTTCCCTTTATTTTTTTATAGATATTTTTAAGTTCATTCACACTCCAGTAGTTGCTCTGCACCAAAGTGTAATATTACCTGTACATTAGTAACAGCAACTATAATTTAAGTTTATCAAGGGAAAAACTATAGATAACTAAATATCATTTTATAAAATAAGCACGGTTATTTCCCTACTATTTTACTGTCGCAAATAGACCTTTTGGCATGGATGAGAAACAACAGTGGTCTTTTCTGCACAACTGCGTACTGCTACGTGCATGGAGATTCTCCTAGGGTGCTAAAAGAACTTTTGAGCTCTTGGCAACAATTCTCCTTGGCAAATCTGTGACATCAGTTGTCCTAGACTACTTTTCTAAAGATATATGTTAGCAAACAGCCTTGACAGGTGAAGATAGTGTATCTTTACAGCCAGAGAGCAGATCTGTTTACTTCTCAGGATTATAAAGGTAATGGGTCCTTCTAAGGATAAAGTTAGGGCAGGTTTGCTAGAAGTCCCTTATATGAGATAAGTTTCTCCTAATTTCAGGATTCATCAGCTGTGACATGAACCCACTGTGTGTGCAGCATCCACCTAGCTTGACTTCTCAATTGCTCCCATGGGACTGAAGCAGTGTTTTCCATGCCACATAACAAATTATCACAAACATAGACATATAGTATTTATCTTATACTTTCCATGGGGCAGAAGTCCACGCACAGTTTAGCTTCGTCCTCTGCTCAGGGTCTCACAAGGCGGCAGTCAAGGTGCCAGCCAGGGTGCCTTGTTTTCTGGAGGCCCGACAGGAACAATCGGCTTCCAAGCCCATTCAGGTTACTGGTTATTACTTGCAGTTTTATAACTGAGGACCCTGTTTTACTTGCTGTTGATGGACAGATACCCACAATTCCTAAAGGCTGCCTGCAGTTCTTTGACAAGCAGGCTTTCCAACATGACGGTTTACTTCATCAAGCCCATAAACTAGATTAGTCTCCAGCTCAAATCTGCTAAGACAGGGTCTTATTTAATGCTATTTAATTACAGGGGTGACATGCTATTACCTTTGCCATATAAAGTAGCCTAACCATAAAAAAGCTGTCCTATCACGTTTACGATGATTTATTGGTTAAAAGCAAGATCCCTCCCACACTCAAGGGGAGGGTATTACACAAGATCATGAACATCAGGAGATGAGAATCACTGTTGGGGGAAAAAGTGTCTTGTCCATCACAGGGCACATGGGGAATGAAGGCAAAAAGTGAAATTTATGCCACCTGCCAGGCTCTGAGTAAAAAAGTCCTTCATCTCTCAGGAACCCAGTGTTTTCAGGCAGCACCTATGAGCCTGTGGCAGGACAATTTTTTAGCCTACAGGTATGGTAAAATCCTAGACTCTATGGTTCTTAACATGATTTTTTTCTAATCCTGTCCCGGATATTCATAGGGTACTAAGAGTTTAGGGTAATGTTATCCTGGCCTACTCTCTCCCTAAGTGGTAGGGGATTATTCAGGGAAGAAGAGTCTTATATAGCTACATAATATCTCCATTCCCATTACTACAGACACTGCGAAACTTTATACTTCTAAGAACAAGAACAATTGGAAGCGGGTATTTCACATCCTAATCTCTACCTATGTAAGAGTTCTTCAATCTATGACGTTAATGCTGAAACCAGTCCATCTGGAATATAGTTACATTACGAGTTTACTTAATTTGAATGTTTTAGGCCCCTAGAGTACAACTGAAATGACTATGGGAAAGGTAATATACCAGAACTCAGTCATGAAATTTATGGTCAGTGACCTGAATGGAATGTAATCACTCCTTTCTAAACTTGACAGATTCTCATATTATTTTTTTTTAAGTTTAACAATGTATAATGTCTTACTAGAACCAATAAATAGACCATCAGGGTGGTTTTGAAATGCAGATTGCTTTTAAAATTGTGCTAAAATGGCTTATTTTTCCACAGACTACTTAGCAATATGAGTTCAAAGATCACCAGTTGAATAGCCCATAAAAAGTCCATTATGTCATTTTATACACATCTATCTGCCAAGTACTCAAGATCATAATAAGAAATTAAATAGTTCAAAGAAGATAAAGTTATGAAAGTTAAGTGGCAAGACAATGCAACGCTCTACTGATAAAGAAGTTATTTTAACAGTTTATAAAGTGTTGACAGCTCGTTTCCAGCTTGACTTAAGCAGTCTTGTCCTGCAATCAATTGTAGAACTCCCAGAAAAGAAGAAAGGTTTTCCCATTTTTTTTCATGAACCAAGCAAAATTACTGGTGTCTTGGTCACCAATCTTTTTCTAACTACAAATTATCAAAGTGACCTTTCCACCTCAGAATGCTCAATGACTTCTCCTTCTCTCTGCAGTGTCTTCCAAGCTTTAGCCTGTATAAATATTCCCTGGAGAACTTGTGAGAAACACAGACTGTCAGGCCCATGTACATAGTAGCTAAGTCATAGTTCTGCATGTGTTTTGCACACATCTTAGTGTGTAATTTTACTAAAAATATTTTATTACCAAAGTGGTGTCTTGATAAATGTTTAATACCCAACTCTCCAGGAAAAAAAAAAAAGAAAGGAAGGAAGGAAGAAAGACAAAAACAGATGGAAAGGAAAGATAGAAAAGTACAACATTGGAAATTTTCCAATTTCCATCATGTTGATACTCCCAGCATGGCTAATTTCTAGTTACCAAAGTGATGTCATTGGAGATAATGTTAGGAAATAATTAGTTCTTATGAGCCAGTAGGGGTCAGCTCCAGCACACCATACCTAAGATCACCTGGGTGATTCTACTTTTTCTAAATTTCTTGCACTTGTGTATTATTTACTGCTAGTATCGGTGGTTTACTTGCTCTCTCTGTGGAAGGCAGAACTTTCCTTTCCCCCTGCCTGATCATTTTCTACTAGGGATACTAATAATCCACCTGGGACGCTATTGTCTGAGTAGCAATCCCAGATGCTTCCATGGTTAGGGGTGAATATTTTCATAGTACTCACCACAGTTTATTGCAGTTATATGTTTAAATGTCTATTTTGAACCTAAATTGAGTCATCAGGAGCTATATATCATTTATCTTGGTATCACCAGAGTGTGACAAAATGTAGGAACAAAATGTTTGTTTGTAAAACTCATAATTCACCATCATGAATCAATATTAATTGAGCCAGCAATTTCAATACTGATTTAGTATTGATTTAATATTGAGACATTTGAAATGCACCAAAGAGGATAGGGAAGTGGTAAGATGACTAATGGACTTTAAAGGGATGGTAAATGGAAAAAAAACATATAGAATTAAAGGAAATCTAAGCAGTGCCTTGCTCAGAAAGTCAGCCTCTAAGTTTTTGAGGTAAAAAATCACTAATAGGCTTTATAAACAGTATGATTATATTTTATTCCTACTAATCACATTTATAATTACAACCAGAAGAAAAATAACAAGGGGAAATCAATTTTCAAACTCTGAAGCATAAGCCTGAGGTCAAGGAGACAGTATTAAACTTCTATGTTATTTTCCTCCAAGCTATAGGAGCTAGTCAATACTAAAACCTAAATATAAAGCTGAGCAGTATATAAAAAATATATCATTACTGAATACACTTTTATACTAAAATCATTACAAAGTATTCATATTTTCAACTTCTATTCCATGTTAACTCAAATCATTTTTTATAGACTGTAGTACTGTGAATGTTTCCCATCTTTAAATTCAGGCTTTAGAATGGAGAAACAAACTCAATGGATATGCATCTTTGGAAACAATTTTGGAAACAACTTCACAAAGCAACAGCCTGACAATTCCCAATTCATGGGAGCCATGAATTAGAGTTATCCTGGTCATTCACAATGGAAAACATAAAGAACAAACAGAGGAATGAAGCATGTTTTAAATATAACTTCAATTTTCAAACAATACCAACACAGAGGAAGGGTTAGGGATAAAAGGAATGGGATTGTAACTTTTGAGAATATAAATACATTTTACTTTCGGTTAATGCTTCCTGTCTCTGTTTTTGTGATTTTGATATGGGTTATTAGGTTTTCTCAGAAGGAGAGATCTCTAGAGAAATGCTGAAATTCTCATTCAAATTCTTCATTTTACTGATAAAGAATGTAAGGTTCAAAAAGAAACTATTTGACACTGGCTAGGATGCAGAGAAATGGGAACCCTCCTACACGGTTGGTGGGAATGTAAATTGGTGCAGCTGCTGTGGAAAGCAATATGGAAGTTCCTCAAAAAACTAAAAATAGAAATACCATTTGACCCAGTAACTTCACTGCTAAGAATTTACCTGAAGAAAACAAGATCCTTGATTCAAAAAGACATATGCACCCCTATGTTTATCACAGCACTATTTACAATAGCCAAGATATAGAAGCAACCTAAGTGTCTATCAATAGATGAATGGATAAAGATGTGGTACATATACACAATGGAATATTACTTAGCCATAAAAAGAAAATAAATCCTTCCATTTGTAACAACATGGATGGATCTACAGGGTATTATGATCAGTGAAATAAGTCAGGTGGAGAGACACAAATACCAAATAATTTCATTTATTTGTGGAGTGTAAACATAAGGCAAAACAGAAGGAATAAAATAGCTGTAGACTCATAGACACCAAAGGGGAGGGATTGGGAAGGCAGGAGTGGGGAGGGAGAAGGGAATTAAGGGTCACAATAATTTGAAATCACAATATAGGTTTGTCACAGGGATGGTAGTACAGCATGGAGAATAGAGTTAGTGATTCTGTAACATCTTACTGCATTGATGGACAGTGACCTCACTGGAGGGGGTGAGGACTTGATAATATGGGTAAATGTTGAACCACTGTGTTATGTATTTGAAACCAACATAAGACTGTATATCAATGATACTTTAATAAAAAGAAAAAAAGAAACTATTTGGTGTGGGGGAGGTTCACCACACTTTTATCACCAGTACTCTTGGAAAAAAAGTAAGCTTCAGATAACTACTTTTGTTTTTTTCTGTTTCATAGTTCATCCACTTTTCTAATGTCCTTTCTTTTTCTTCTTAATGAGAGTGGCTTTTTCCACAATAAATAAAATTTTAGAATGTCCTTCTACATTTTTCGAGGCAAAGTTGAGTTCTTGCTTAGGTTAATGACATTCTTCAAACTGGGATTTGAATTTGGTTTTAATTTTTTTATTAACAGACTGCATGACTCTTGAGTTTTCTTCCCCTCAGTTCAGAATTTTTTAATTTCAGAGCAATGTGAATAACATCTGTCTTTTCAAAGAGCACATGGCCAAACCTTCTGCCAAGCATGGAACTTGGTCTTTCACAATCCTTACTACCATAATATCCCCACAGTCCAAAAGGTGTTCCTCAACTAGATTCTTCAGCTTTGTATGGGAGATTCCCTACAAATATTGATCTCTCATCCCCAGATGTGGTCTCAAATGCAAAATCAATGTCATGCATCTAGATTCATGCACCAAGGTTATGGTAACATAGCCCAGTGTAAAATCCATGTTTCCTCAGACCAATCTAATATTCCACCTACCTTGCATTGTCTCATTGCTTGTTTCATTATTAGGTTTGTGACTTGGTCAGGTCACTTTACTTCCCCAGGTCTGCTTGCTCAGCTCTGCAGAAGGAGAGAACATGCCCTACAGCTGTCTTGTCACATTTTCTGTTTTCAAGACTCCCTGCTTATTAATTACCAAAAATTAGGAAACAGGTTTAAATTAAAACATTCAGAAGCACAGAAAGAATATAAGTGAAGTATTGCAACTGTTTTCCAGTTTCCTGAAAATCCTGAATTGTGGATGACTTAAAAATTTTCTTTCTGAAAGTCAAGTCTCTGCATGGCATTGTGGTAGACTAGGTAACTGCTCACCAAATTTATTTTCTTTTCCTCCAGGGCACATAAGTAGAATTCATGGCTCAGTCTCCTTTGAATACAGGAAATGACTATATACCAATAGAATGTCACCACTTTATGCCTGACTATCAAACCTTCCCGGCATGATTCTCTGTGCTTTTTCCCTCATGTTCAAAACTGAAATTCTTTAGGGAAGCAGGCTCCAAAAGAAAACAAAGTAATTAAAATAACAACATATGTAGGAACATCCTGTTTTGGCCTTCACATGAATAATATCTAAATGTCTACATTGTTAGAGCACTGAGATTTCTGAGTTCTTCTGTTCAAGAAGTGAATGTTGATGACATTATCATATCTAGTACTTGAGGGTTCTTAGAACTCTATAGTTTTGATGTTCTATTTTTTCAAAACATATCTCTGTAATAAACACATAATCTGTTAAAACTGTACCACAAGTAAACTTTCTATTTCTTTACATCAGTAATTACAGTTAATTCTGAATTAATATTGCTCAAAAATCTTGTTAATTTATCATTTTGTTTGAAATTCCCTTTGAACTTGTCAAAGAATTTAGTCACTTTAATTAATTACAACTTTTCTTTTCCCTTTAGGGAAGTTGTGTATTTCCTTTTGCCTCAAAATTGTCATTCACATCCTAAGAGGTTAAAAATCCCTGCAGGTAGCTTTGGAGAGGTTTATTTCTTAATTTCAAAGAGATTAAAATATGAATATGTTTAAAGAGGTTTAAAAAAGTCTTCCATATCACATTCACATCTAGAATAGATTAGCATATGTTGGTGTGATAAATATCCTATTTTTACTATTGAATTTTCTATTAAATGGACATATACTGAAAGTGAGAGTATAAATATTTTAACAAACAGATTTAATATATATATATACTTTTTTTGTTTGTTTTTTTACTTCTCTTTATAGTAAGAGCAAGCCCACAAAGAAATATAAAAAAGAAAAAAAACTCTTATTTAAAAACCAAGTCAAAAACCAAAAAGTATTGAATCTAATAAAATTTTATGAAACACCTATGAGTATTATGTGGATTAAACAATCAACTGTACTAATAAATAATATTTCCTATATTAGAATATTAATTTGCCAGAGATAACCTAGGAAACTAAAATAGCTAGCACATTGTAGCAACTACTATTTAAGAAAATTGTTTAAATAACAGTTGACAAAGTTATTTTTGAAATAGTGAGAAAAGTACAAAGATGGTATAGATGCCTTTGAGGTTATTTTTTATTATTAAGGTATCATTGATATACAATCACATGAGCAACATTGCAGTTACTAGATTCCCCCCATTATCAAGTCCCCACCACATACCCCATTACAGTCATAGTAAATCCATCATCATGGTAAGATGCTATAGAGTCACTACTTGTTTTCTCTGTGCTATACTTTGAGTTTTATATTTGTTTTCTTTTATGTGAGAGGAGTGAGATAATGGGATTTCCAGAATGACAGTGGTAGGCACTTGCAGGCACTTTTCCCTGCTAAACAATCATTTACTGGTGAACATTATAATAAAACAGCCATTGAAATCTCTGTAAGGTATCCTGATGACATACAGGAAATGGATAAAATTTCATTCAAGATAATCTAACAAATTTCAGTAAGAACCCTCTGAGTCTACAGCATTTGAGCCATGAACCATTCCCATCCCCATCCCCAGATCAGTATAAGAAAAGCTCTGTTCTGAGTAGCCACACAATGGTCTGGCTCCCTCTTTCCCCAGCTCCTAGTCTAGGACTAGGGTTCATCAGCTGCATGCTTCATCCTACTCAATTCCATGCTGCAAAAGCTAGACTGCAAGAAAGTGCATGTGACAGTGAAGGCAGGTGTTGGTGGAACTCAGGTGGATAGAGCTCAAGGCCCCAGTAAGTTACAGTCAAGGTCAAGGCTTCACAGTAAATAAAAAGCCACAACCTGGACATCTGGAAAATTCAGCCTGAGAAACAAGGGAGTTTTTCTTTTGATCCCAGCTCGGCCCTGGCAACAAGCCCCTGCCAATCATGTAAATTCCTCTGTTTTTATGCTTATAAACCCTAGACACTGCAGCCCTAATGGCATCCTCCCTTGGAGCCCCTCCTGATTAGTGGGAATCTTTTTCCTTTTCACTCATTAAAAGCTTACTGGTTGTTCCATACTCTTCTCTGCTGGCTTCATTCTTCATCACCTCCAACACATGATCCCAGGCAGAATAGTAACTCCTCCACCAGTAACAAACAGACAGAGGCTTCCTCCTCCTACTTATTCCCATTGTAGGGCAGGCTAACAGCCCAGACGGAGCCCAGTCCAGCCACCCAACAAATAAACAAATAAACAAGCAAAATACTAAAAATACCACCACCACCAAGATCTAAGACATGGAGCAGGATTAAATGTTCAGAGTTGCTACAAAATATTATCTTACAACAGCAACAAAAAGACCTAGGGGTATGGCAAAGGGTATTGATACCTGATAAAATGCATTAGTATCCATTTTTCAACAAAAATGTATGATGTGCAAAGAAAAAGGAAAATGTGACTCCTACACAAGAAAAAAAAGAGTAGAAAATATTGTTTGTATTCGAGGGAAGCTCACGTGTTGGGTTTAACAAACAAAAACTGCAAGGCAGATACTAAAATTATGTTCAAAATACAGCCAAAGCTGTGCTTAAAGAATTAAAGGAAGACATGATGACAATGTTTCATCAAATAGAAAATAACAATAAAGAAATGGAAATTGTTTAAAGGAACAAATTGGAAATTCTGGAGTTGAAAAACACAAAAAATGAAATTAAAAATTCACTACAGATGCTCCACTGAAGATCTGAACTGGAAGAAAAAGAATTTATGAACTTGAAGATTGATAAAGTCCATCATTGAACAAGGGAAAAGGGAATGAAAAAAAAATGATCACAGTTTCAGAGAAATATGGAAAACCACTAGCACATCAATGTATTTTTAGGAGGCTGCCAGACCACAGAAGAGAGAAAAAGGAGCAGAAAAAAATATTTGAAGAAATAATGGCTGAATTCTTTTAAAATTTGATGAAAGTGTTTAAATTACACATATGAGAGGCTCAGTGAATTCCAGGCAGAATAAATACAAAATGATGCACAACCAGACATATCACAATAAACATGACAATAAGCGAAAACAAAGAGAAAAATCTTGAAAGCACCAAGATAAAACAATTTATCACTTACAATGGATGCTCTCCAATACAGTTAACAGTTGACCTCTCATCAGGAACAATAAACAATACAGTCCAGAATGCACTGGGTAAAATATGTCAATGCCCATTCCCCAACCACAACAAAAAAAAAAAGCTGTCAAGCAACAATGCTGTATTCAGGAAAAGTTTCAAAAATGAAAGTGAAATAAAGACAATTTCAAAAGCAAAACCTGAGAGAAATCTTTGCTAGCTGAGCCACCTCCCAAGAAATACTAAAGGAAGTTCTTTTGGCAGAAAGCATTAAACCAAAGAAATTCAAATCTGTATGGTAAAGACCACCAGCAAAGGTAATCATATATTACACAATTATAATTTATATGTGTATGTTACATGTACTTATATATATAAAATGAACTACTGAAAACAGTATAAATGCATATTACTTCACCTCTTCTCTCTTAGTTAAAAAGCAATCATATAAAACAATATCTATATATTACTGTATTGTTGGTCCTGTAACATACAGAAATGTTTTATATTTAGCACTAACAGCTTAAAGGAAGTGGGTGAAAATAATACTGTTTTTGGAGTAAGGAAATGACACCATATGGTAACTAAATCCTCAGGAAGAAATTAAGAGATACAGAAATGGAAGATAATAAGTTTAATATAACAAACAGTATATATATATATACTTGCTCTCCTTTCTTCTCTCAGATTCTTTAAAAGACATAAAATTATAAAAACTAATGTCTAAAACAATATATTAAAGGGTTTACAAACTATATAGACTATGTATAACCATAATAGCACAAAAAAGGGGAAATTGGATCTGTGTGGGAGTAACATTTTTATATCTCACTAGAATTAGGTTAGTATAAATATGAAATAGATTTTGATAAATTAAAAAATATATGGCAAGCCCTAGAGCAACCATTAAAATTTTAACTAAAAAAACTGCAGTGTAAAAACCATTAAAGGAATTAAAATGCTACATTAGGAAACTTTTACTTAATGCAAAAGAAAATATTGAAGAAGGGTTGGAGGAACAAGTAAGATATAAGCAATTTTTTTAAAGTAAATGACATAAATAATAAAATTAAATATGATTAGATTAAGCAATCTGATAAAAAAACAGATGGTCAGACTGGATTAAAAAAAAACCAACCATGTATTGTCTACAGGAGACACAGTTAAGATAGAAAGATACAAAAAGAGTTAAAGTAAAAGGATAAAAAATAGATCATGCAAACAGCAGTCATAAGAAGTTGAAGTGTCCATACCAATGTCAGACAAATACACCTAAAAATAAAAATGATCCTAGAGATGATGAACTGCTATTTTATAATAATAAAATGTTAATCCATCAGGAAAATACAGCCATAAAAATATATATGAACCTCAAAACATATGAAAATAGGAAAGACATAAAGGGGAAAATAGACAATTCAGTCATAGTCGTTGGGGACTTCAATGCCTCACTTTTAATAATAGATAGAACAAGTAGGCAGAAGATCATCATGGAAATAGATTTGAACAACAATATAAACCAACAAGACCTAATAGACATCTACAGAACACAATACCCCCAACACAACATACATTCATCTCAAATGTATATGGAGTGGGATAGGCAATTTTCTAGGCCATAAATGAACCTTAATAAATTTAAAAGGATTGAAAGAATAAAAAGTATGCTCTCTAAACACAATGGGTTGAAATTAATAATCAATAGTAGAAGGAAATTTAGAAAGATCATGAATATGGAAATTAATTACAAGAGAAATCATATGGAAAATTTTATGGAAAAATCACAAAAGAAATTATAAAATGCTTTGAGATGAATGAAAATGAAGTCATAGCACACCAAAACCTATGGATGCAGTTAACTTCAGTGACTACAGGGAAATTTATAGCTGTAAATACCTCTATCAAAAAAGTGGAAACATGTCCAATCAATAACCTAGCCTTGCACCTTAAGACACTGGGAAACAAAGAACAGACAAGCAGAAAGATGGAAATAAAAAAGACTATACCAGAAAGAAAGGAAATAGAGATTTAAAAAACAATCAAAAACTTAATGAAACTAAAAGCTGCTTTGAAAAGATTAACAAAATTGGCACACTCTTCACTAAATTAAACAAGAAAAAAGGGAGAAGACTAAATTACTAAAATCAGAAAGTAAAGTAGGACATCAGTAGTGACTTTACAGAAATAAAACTAATTTTAAAGGAATATTATGAACAATTATATGCCAATAAATTAGATAACTTTGCTTAAATTAATAACTGATTTGGGAATTTCTGAACTAAATGGATAAATTCCTAGAAAGGCACAAATTACTGAAACTGAGTCATTTAATAAGAAATAAATATAATTGATTTAATGAGAAATAAATAATTTATATAGATTTAATACATATTAACACAATAAAGGACACAAACACACGATCATCTCAACAAATGAAGAAAAAAATATCTGACATCCAATAGTCTATTGTGATAAAACAATTAGAAATAAATAGAAGTGAACTTTCTTAACCTGTTAAAAGTATCTACCAAAAGCCAATGGTTAACATCATGCTTAATGTTAATGAAAGACTGAAAGCTTTCCCTGGAGATCTCTATTTGCAGATTGCTTTCTATGCACACAGAAAACCTAATGAAATCTACAAAAATGCTACTAGAATTAGTGAAAAAATTTATAAAGTATGCAGGATGCATGACCAAGACATAAAAATATATATATAGTTAAAAAGTGTATTTCTGTACACTAAAAATTCTCCAAAAGTGAAATTAAGAAAACTATTCACTTATAATAGCATCAGAAGAATAAAGTGCTTAGGAATAAGTTTAATAGAATAAGTACAAATATGTACACTGAAAACTACAAAATACTGTTGACAGAAATTAGTGAAGATATAACTAAATGAAAACATTCCATTTTTCATGAACAGAAGATTTAATTTTATTAAAATGGCAATATTCCCCATATTGATATATACATTTAATATAATTCCTATCAAAATCCAACTGGTTACCAAAGGGAAGGGGTGAGGGAGCGCAGGTGGGAGGGAAGGAGAAGGGGATTGAGGGGTATCATGATTAGTGCACATGGTGTGTGTGGGGTCACGGAGAAGACAGTGTAGCACAGAGAAGACAAGTAGGGACTCTGTGGCATCTTACTACACTGATGGACAATGACTGTAATGGGGTATTGGGGGGACTCAGTAACAAGGGTGAATGTAATAACCACATTGTTTTTCTTGTGAAGCCTTCATAAGATTGTATATCAATGATACTTTAATAAAAATAAATAAATAAATAAAATCCAACTGGTTTTTTTGCAGCAATTTACAAGATGACCCTAAAATTAATATGGAATTACAAGGGATCCTGTTTAACAAAAATAATCTCAAAATAGGAGAACAAATGTGGAAGACTAATGCTTCTCATTTTCAAAACTTAATACAAAACCACACTAATCAAAACAATGTTTACTCATATAAGAATAGATCAGTGGAAGAGAATTGAGAATTCAGAAATAAACCATTTCATTTATGGTCGATTGACTTTTTATGAGTAGAAGTAAATCTTTGTCACTTTGGATTAAGCAATGATTTCTGAATGCAAAACAAAAAACAAGCTACAAAAGAAGATAACAGAAATTGCAATTCATCAAAAGAAAATACTTTTGTGCTACATAACATACCTTTAAGAAAGTAGAAGTACAAGCTACTGAATGAGAGAAAATATTTGTAAATGTTAGATCTGATAATAGACTTGTATCCAGAATTTATAATGAACTCTTACAACTCAATAATCAAAAGATGAATAACCCAATACAAATGGGTGGTGAAGAATAAGATTAGACATTTGCCTAGAAAAGATATGTAAATGGCCAATAAGCCCATGAAAACATGTTCAGCATCATTAGTTGTTAGGGAAATACAAACCACTCTAGATCCCACTGTACAGCCACTAGAATAGTACAATCAAGACAGACACTAACAAGTGTTAACAAGAGTGTGGAGGAGTTGGAAGTCTCATACATTGCTGGTGGGACTATAGTAGAGTGCAGCTGCTTTGGAAAACGGTTTGCAGTTCCCCAAACTGTTAAAAATAGAGTTACCCAATAAACTAACAATTCCATTATGTGTATCCTCAAAAAAAATTAAAACCACACTGACACACAAAAACTTGCGCTCAAATGTCCAAAGCAGCACGATTGTATAACAAAGATATGCAATCTTTGTCCCTAGTTCCTGGCACAGAGCTCCTAAAAAACCTTGGAATTTTCAGTGATGAGGGTGACAGGAATGTCTTTTGTTCTAATGAGGTGACTCTTGATGGGCCCCTAGCTAGTTTTAGGATGGGAGCTGATTACCAGAAAGACTAACCCTTGATTAGCAGCTGGGCACCTTCAGCCCCACTCCCCGCCTCCAAGGGCCTGGAGATTGAGTCAGTTGTCAATGGCCAATAATTTAATCAATTGCCTACCTAATGAAACCTTCATAAAAACCTCTAAACAGCGGGATTTTGGAGTTTCTGAACTAACAAACACCTCTACAACTGGGAGACTGACATGCTCCAACTCCATGGGGACAGAAACTCCCACACGCGGGACCCATCGGATCTTGCCCCATGTAACTCTTCATCTGGCTAATCATTTGTATCCTTTATAGTAAACTGGTAAATGTAAATAAAGTACCTTCCTGATTCTTGAGTCATTCTAGAAAAGTACCCAGACCTGAGGAGGAGGTCATGGAAATCCTTGAAATATAGCCAGTCAATCAGTTCAGGTGTCCGGGGACTTGCAATTGGCATCTGAAGGCAAGGCAGTCTTATGGACTGAGCCCTTAATTTGTAGGATCTGAAGCTAATTCCAGGTAGACATGGCAGAACTGAATTGAATTGCTGGACATCAGTTTTTATCAGAGTTGGAGAAGTGGAAATTGAAAAAGACACCATATTTTGGGGGTCTGGAGGTAAAAAACCTCTCAAACACTAATTGGAATGTGATTTTGATGAAGCTCTTTCCATCAAGAGATGGAAATTATTTCCCCAGCCCTTACATCTAGGCTGGCTCTGTGACTTGCTTTGATCAGTAGAATGTGTAAGATATTTTGTACTGGTTCTCAAATTAACCCTCACAGAAACTTGCATGCTTCTGCTCTCCCTGGAACCTTTCAATTGCTATGTGAACAAGCCTGGACTATACTGCTGGATAATGAGGAACGCATGCCATGCTTGTTCACCAGCCCACAGCAAACCAACCCCTAGACTTAGGAGTGAAGACTCCCTGATAAATAAGCCCCCTGAGGAGCACACCAGCCAGGTTATGGCAGACTCTTGAGCTAGCCCAGCCAAGATAAGATGAACCTAGCTCCAATCTCATTAAGATAAATACAAATCAAAATTAAGAAAATTTTTTTTTTAATTTTCTTAATTCTGGGATTCATCCCAGGGATGCAAGGATGGTACAACATATGAAAATCCATCAATATCATTCACTACATCAATAAAAAGAAGGACAAAAACCACATGATCATCTCCATAGATGCTGAAAAAGCATTTGACAAAATTCAACATCCATTCATGATGAAAACTCTCAACAAAATGGGTATAGAGGGCAAGTACCTCAACATAATAAAGGCCATATATGACAAACCCACAGCCAACATACTTAACAGTGAGAAGCTGAAACTTTTCCTTTAAGATAGGGAACAAGACAAGGATGCCCACTCTCCCCACTTTTATTCAACATAGTACTGGAGGTCCTAGCCACAGGATTCAGACAACACAAAGAAATAAAACGCATCCAGATCGGCAAGGAAGAAGTCAGACTGTCCTCGTTTGCAGATGACATGATATTGTACATAAAAAACCCTAAAGAATCCACTGCAAAACTATTAGATCTAATATCTGAATTCAGCAAAGTTGCGGGATACAAAATTAATACACAGAAATCCATTGCATTCCTATCCACTAACGATGAACTAGCAGAAAGAGAAATCAGGAAAACAGTTCCATTCACAATTGCATCAAAAAGAATAAAATACCTAGGAATAAACCTAACGACCTATACTCTGAAAACTACAAGACACTCTTAAGAGAAATTAAAGAGGACACTAATAAATGGAAATTCATCCCATGCTCTTGGCTAGGAAGAATAAATATCATCAAAATGGCCATCCTGCCTAAAGCAATCTACAGATTCAATGCAATCCCTATCAAATTACCAACAGCATTCTTCAATGAACTAGAGCAAATAGTTCTAAATTTCATATGGAACCACAAAAGACCCTGAATAGCCAAAGCAATCCTGAGAAGGAATAAAGCAGGGGTGATTATGCTCCCTGACTTCAAGCTCTACTACAAAGCTGCAGTAATCAAGACAACTTGGTACTGGCCCAAAAACAGACCCACAGACCAGTGAAACAGAATAGAGACCCCAGATATAAACCCAAGCATATATGGTCAATTAATATATGATAAAGGAGCCATGGATATATAATGGGGAAATGACAGCCTCCTCAACAGTTGGTGTTGGCAAAACTGGATAGCTACATCTAAGAGAATGAAACTGGATTACTGTCTAACCCCGTACACAAAAGTAAACTCAAAATGGATCAAAGACCTGAATGTAAGTCATGAAATCATAAAACTCATGGAAAAAAATATAGGCAAAAATCTCTTGGACATAAACATGAGCAACTTCTTCATGAACATGTCTCCCCGGGCTAGGGAAACAAAAGCAAAAATGAATGACTGGGACTGTATCAAACTAAAAAGCTTCTGTACAGCAAAGGAAACCATCAATAGAACACAAAGGCATCCTACAGTATGGAAGAGTATATTCATAAATGACATATCCGATAAGGGATTGACATCCAAATTATATAAAGAGCTCACACACCTCAACAAACAAAAAGCAAATAAGCAATTAAAAAATGGGCAGAGGATCTGAACAGACACTTCTCCAAAGAAGAAATTCAAATGGCCAACAGGCACATGAAAAGATGCTCCACATCGCTAATCATCAGAGAAATGCAGATTAAAACCACAATGAGATATCACCTCACACCAGTGAGGATGGCCAACATCCAAAACACAAACAACAACAAATGTTGGCGAGGATGTGGAGAAAAGGGAACCCTTCTACATGGCTGGAGGGAATGCAAATTAGTTGAACCATTGTGGAAAGCAGTGTGGAGGTTCCTCAAAAAACTCAAAATAGAAATACCATTTGACCCAGGAATTCCACTGCTAGGAATTTACCCTAAGAATGCAGCAGCCCAGTTTGAAAAAGGCAGATGCACCCCTATGTTTATTGCAGCACTATTTACAATAGCCAAGAAATGGAAGCAACCTAAGTGTCCATCAGTAGATGAATGGATAAAGAAGATGTGGTACATATACACAATGGAATATTATTCAGCCATAAGAAGAAAACAAATCCTACCATTTGCAACAACATGGATGGAGCTAGAGGGTATTATGCTCAGTGAAATAAGCCAGGTGGAAAAAGACAGGTACCAAATGATTTCACTCATCCGTGGAGTATAAGAACAAAGAAAAAACTGAAGGAACAAAACAGCAGCAGACTCACAGAACGCAAGAATGGACTAACAGTTACCAAAGGAAAAGGGACTGCGGAAGATGGGTGGGAAGGGAGAAATAAGAGGAAAAAGGGGCTATTACAATTAGCACACATAATGTAGCAGCGGTGGGGGAATAAGGGGTTGGCAGTATAACACAGAGAAGACAAGTAGTGATTCTATAACATCCTTCTATGCTGATGGACAGTGACTGTAATAGGGTATGTGGTGGGGACTTGATAATAGGGGGAGTCTTGTAACCATAATGTTGTTCATGTAATTGTGTATTAATAATAGCAAAATAAAAAATTTTTTCTTTTAATTTTCTTAATTCTGAAGCCAAATGAGAAAGAACTCCCCTCCCTCTTCTTACAATATTTCCTTTAGAGGACATTTCATTGTAAATTTTTTTCCACCTTTTAAGATGTATATAAATATTTAAAAAACACTAAATAAGCCTACTGCCAGTTTTACCACCCGGGCATGCTTTTCTTAAGGACCTCTAAGCTATCTCTTTGAATGTAATCATTAAGGAAAGTAATATACCTATCTCCTAGTCTCCAGTGAGTGACTGAATGGAAGGAGACCGACTAGCTTAACTCCTGCTCCTGGGTCCAAGTTGTTAAAACAACCTCCTGTCATTGTCAAAATATACGTGTATTTTTTCCTTTGGATAAAGGCAATTAGCTAACCCAGATGGCCACTCCAATTACCAAGTAAATTTATAACACTCTATGAATGACAAATGGTACTCTTGAGTCCTCTTACTTGACAAGTAGTTACAGTTAACCTGAGAATACGTATGTAACTGGTTATATCTACGTGGCTACATAAAGAGGTGAGATTTCTTCTGTCTTTGAATCTTTTTAGCCAACTGCCTATGATACACATCTCAGGCTGGCAGATGTTTTAACAGTTTTTCCCCAGTAATCAACAGAACCACATCTGACTTCAGGCTCATGAACAATAATAAGCAGTGGTTGTTTTAACTTACAAATCTTGGATTTTTTTTGCCCACTTAAGAGCCAACAGGTAAACTCTGTACAACTTAAAAAATTATATACAGACTTTCAAACATACACAGATGTAGACAAAAATGTATACTGTACTCTTATGTGCCCATCACCTGGCTTCAAAAATTAATGATCATAACTTTTGTTTCATCAATATATGAAACCAAGACCTCTTGTTTCATTCATTTCTGTACATTTGAAACTGATAAATATCATTGAAACACAGAGTGAACTACTCACTAAAGTTTTAATTGATAAAAGTAGAAATATCCAAAGTAAACACAAAAATAGGAATACCTGAATAATATCCTTACATATGCTTTACAATTTCATATTTCTCTTCAACATTTTGCCTGTGTCAAAAACAAAAACAAAAACAAAAAAGTGCCCGTGAGATTTTGAGGTTATTTGTTGTTCCAGTGGGGCTCTGTTTTTCTTGGGATAGGTGGTTGGTAAAAGCTTGATTTTTGTTAAGTAGTCTCAATAAAAGCCCACTAGCCCTGCAAAATAAAAGGAAAGCCGACCAAGATATGCTGCCCCCCCATGGCCTGCAGGTCACCTGCCTGAAGGCTAACAGCACCTGAACCACTGTCTTCCACAAGGACAGTGTGGGTAAAATTGCAATATTTCCAGAATCTCTCTCCAGGCCTTAGTGCATCTCCATATCAATAGGTGTTTCCAAGGGGTGAAGAGAAGTGGTCCATCTCCATAATAACAGGCGATTACAGGGAGAAGGAGGGTATATCTGCACAGGAGAGGTTTTATAGGGCCCCTTTTTGCAGCCAGGTAGAGAGACACACTGGTGAGCAGAAGTGGACAACAGTTTGTAGGCAATAAACAGGTTTCTCCCACTTTATTTCTCCCTTTGACTGATTTTGGTTTCAAAGGTAATTTGCCCCAGGCTGGAAACATATTTTCTCACTAGAGTCACAGATAGGAAGATTCTGGCTGTCCAACCCGCTGCCACTTCCACTACCTGCAGGTGGCTTTCCCAGGGGCCCATGACATAGACCTGGCATCCATGCTCTCCAGGAATCGCCAGAAGGAAGGTTCCACAGCAAAAATGAGGCCCAGGCAAACCAAAGACCCACAAAGGCACTGGTCCACCCTGGATGGCCAGAGGCTCTGGTACCTCAGATACTTCAGAGACACCCCCACTCCTCCCAACCCCTCACACCGGATGCCTCTGCCCTCCTGGAAGTCTGTGTCCACAGCAAGAAGAGCAGCTACGTGGTCCTGGGGGCTGTGCTGTCTCCACAGGGCCATCACTGGCTGCCTGCCATTACCATCATCTTGCTGAATCCCAGGCTCCTGCTGGCCAGTGGGCCCATGCTGTACCAGGGGCATGCAGTGGAAACACACTTCAAGCATGAAGCTTAGCAAGAGAGGCCTGGAGGCCCAGGAACTCTGGACTTACCAGAGGTGTGGGGTGAGGAGGAGCCCCAGAAGGAGGAAGCTGGCCACCCTGCACCTGCCCTGCTCCAAGGGGACCCATGGCGTGGCCGGGTGGGGCCTGAACTTTAGCCACTATGACCCATTCCTCAGCAACCTTGTTCTGGGCATGCCCAGCCTGGAGTGACCCCTGATCATGTCATGCTCCTGGCCCCCTAAGGGGACCACCCCACCTCAGTGCTCCCTTCCCTGCCTACTTGGCTGTCCTTCCTTTGAGACCTCCCCCAACCTTCCCAGCTCAGGGCAGCCCAGTGGTCCCTCACTAACTTGCCCTTTCACTGGTGCCCTTGAGCAGCCTGTGGGATGGGAAGGTTGGCTGTGGGGACAGCATGCTGGCTTGGTCGGTCCTGTGGACTCCAGACCACCTGTAGACCCACTGATGGGCAGACCTCCCTTTCTTCCTTCCATCTGTAGCTTTCAAAATATATAGCCATTTGAATGTAGTTCAAAA
Source organism: Smutsia gigantea (assembly GCA_032199065.1). Lineage (NCBI taxonomy): Eukaryota > Metazoa > Chordata > Mammalia > Pholidota > Manidae > Smutsia > Smutsia gigantea. The sequence continues at coordinate 711,402 of JAVSCE010019563.1, forward strand.
TTGTGTCAATTACCCTAAAAACAAAAACAAAAAAATTAAAATGTTGCCTTTATGGCACTTTTCACAGTGAGATCTGAGTTTAAATATGACAAATCCACTTCAATATCCTTTTCTCTTTGAGATTCCTTTTCTTAATTATTTTTAAAGTAAGGAAAGTAGCTGAAAATATTTAATGTAATATTAAGTTTGCTATGTTAAAAAAGAAACTTCTCATCAGAATTAGAAAATGCATTGCCTTCTTGCTTTCCTTTTTTTCATGCTATATAGTGAGGTAATCACATACCTGACTAAAGAGTACTAATTCTCCCATACAGAGTTACAGAAAACTAAAAATTAGACAAACAAAAGAGGCAAATGAACAAATAATAAGTTATAATATTTAAAATTTTTTAAGTCTATAATTTTTATTATATGGAAATTTATGTTATGAATGTGTTTTAGTAATTTATGGAGTATATACTTAAGAAATTTAAAAGGTGGTAAATATTTCTTGGCTGGGCAGCATGCCACCAATTTGTGTATATTTGTGGGATAGTAAATAGGATAATTTTGTTTGGGCTACCCATGAAGGGTATTTTCAGAGCAAAAGTGCCTTTCCTCATGGTTCCCATAAGGGAAAATGAGATTGGAGAAAAAAAATCTTTATTAGGAAAATTTATCAACTTTATATATATATATATATATATAGCAAAACAGAGCTCTCAAAGGACAAATGAACTGGCCTTCATGTAAACCTTAGATTTCCAGGGCTCAATGGCATGTTTTCCACCTAAGCTTCTCATATTTAACTGAAAATAAGAGATAGCCTTCTGTTTCCCCAAGCGTCCACATATACTTTGATCTCACGTACACTGCTCTGTGATTCATGTTTCTTACTCTATAAAATGAAGAGAGAGAAAATATAAATTCCTCTCTATCCTTTTCCTACTTCTACTTGGGAAATGGGGCACATGAACTTTATTAACAACTAAGCAGGGAAATCTTTACAATAGCTCTTAATGTTTTTAATGCTAGCTAAGAATAACATTGACTAATGTCACACCTTATTTCATATTTATAGCTGTTTCTCTATAGATTTCAAAGAATTTGAGACAAATGGGTGACAAGTATTTGCTTATGCCATATCTGAAAAAATAATAAATTGGGTTACACGGGGTTTACTCATTCCAGAAAGAAGTATTTAATTCCTTACTCATAAATGAGAGGGGAAAATTGGGCATTATATAGGCATATACTAAATGTATTATAAATACAGTATTCTAGGCTGTGTTCTATACCAGTTCTTTATTCCCTTCTCTGTAACATTTCAACCCCTTGCTATGTGATCTCCAGTGCATTCTGTGAGGGAAATCTTTCCCATGTCATCAGTGTTATAATTTGGCATGCACCTTGAATTGGCCAATCAAATGCAGATGAGATGGACTTATGCTTCAGAAATTACCAGTGTTTGCATAGTATATTTTATCCTAAAAAAAGGAAGACTCCTCAGTGTGGGATGTAATATGAAGAAGATACATGTTATAGATTCACAGGAAACTTTTATCTGACAAGTTGCTGGCAGCCATTGTTTTGGTTGGTTTTGTTTTTTTTTATTTTTTTTAACTGAGGATAGGAAGATTAAATTACCTGTTTTTGAAAGTAATCATAAAATGGGAAAAATAGGTGTTCCTGTATTCTTGATAAGTGAGGACACACAGTGCCTCCCAACCATCTGTGCTATATCTGTCCCCTGAGATCACTGATAGCACCAACATATTACAAAGGAAGACTTAGTTATGCCTAAGAAAAATAACTTCTTAATGATGTGGAGCTCTAAAACCTGAAATAAAAGTTGCAACAGAGATTTATGGTCACATATTTAAGCAACAGTGCAAGCAAGACTATTAACCATCTGAGCTTTCTATTGAGAAAAACTTACAGCAAAAAATAAGACTTTCCTGAAGAGCCAGAGAAATACGTGAAGAAATAATGTGTGCAAAGAGAACTTGAAAACAGGAACATTAGTCAAGGTCTGAAATATGTGAAGTCAACAGCCAACATACTGAAGCTGGGTTTTTATGCCAAGGAGGAAGACAACAGAAGCCGTGAACTCAGTCATCACGGTTCATTTATATGGCAGGCAGAACTGTAAGTCCAGAAACAATCATCAACAAATTCAGTCAATAAATTACTAAATATGTTTCAGAGTAAGTCATTGTTAACTCCCAGGTTAGAGTCCCAAATCTTTGCTGAATAACTTGCATTTAATAGTTGGTAGATATTTGTCCCATGGTGTTCTCTAATATATTTAAAATAAACACATGGAAAGCCTGTTAGACCCTAAAAGAAACAAGTAAAATCAAATTTTAAAGAAGACATTAGTCTGGAAATTTAACTTAAAAAAAACACAATGAACATATTTCAAGGAAAAATAGATCTATTTGCCTTCCATATTAGTTTTCTATTGCTGCAGCCCCCAGTCACCACAAACCAGCTGGGTTAAAACAGCACAGATGTATTAGCCTACTGTTTTGTACTTCAAAAGTCTAGTTAAGATCTCACTAAACTAAAATCAAGGTGTTACCAGGGCTTACTTTCTGGAGGGTCTGTAGGAGAATCTGTTTCCTGCTCATTCGAGTTAATGGAAGTCAGTTCCTTGTGCTGTAAGACAGAGGGCCAGTCCCAGTTTCTAGAGGCCACCACTTTCTGGGGCTTGTGGCCCCTCTCGTCCACCTTCAGCAATAGTAGGTTGATTCTATATCAGGCTTCCTCCTTCTTCAGTCTCTTTAATCCATTTGGGAAAGATTCTTTGTTTTAAGGAATTGTGTGATAGTTGAGCCCTCTTGAATAATCCATAATAATCTTACATCTCAAGGTCTGTAACTTTAACATATCTGCAAATTCCATTTTTCCATGTAATATAATCTATTCAGAGGTTCAGGTGATTAGGACATTGCCAACTTTGGAGGAACATCATCCTGCCTACCACACTTGGTAGGTGGCCAATCCAGTAGTCATAAACAAGAGAGTGACAAAGGAAATGGACATAATTAAGAAAACATTTAGAAATAGAAACTGACACTTGCCTAAATCATAGGGAACCTGAAATACCCGCAGAACATTGTGGTGATGGTTTGAAAGGTGAAGAACTCCCTAGATAGCTGTGGTGAAAGCTAAAGATTGACAGACCCACCCCTACTTATTATCCTACTTCTCCCATAGCTGCTTCTACATACAGGATCTAAAAGCCAAAACTAGATTTTCACATGGTCGCATTTAGAATTCTGAATTTTTATCAGCCTCTATTCCACTGATACTGTAACTTTCATTTGTGGATCACCTATAATGGAAAGATTTAGAGTGACTGTTAATAATACAGATCTCTGGAACTGTGCCCATCTACTGCATAAGAATTTGGGGACTATTGCTTAGTAAAGTCTATTTTTAATAAGATTCCAAAGTGACTTTAATTCACAAAATTTAAAACTTGCTGTTAAGAACATAAGTCTTTGGAAATCAGGTTTCTGACAAACTTTTATAAAGCACTGGAAAAGATAAATCAAGAGGGAGCAAAATGTTACAGGATGTAAATATACAGTTGCATTCACTGATTACCATTTTTTTCTTAGTTGAATATCTGAGACAAAAACAAAAGGTATCCTAATCAAGGACTCCAGCTATTTCTGTTTACCTTACACCTATCCACTGAATATTTTATTTGGAGAATTTAAGCAGACTGGCCTCATAGATACTAAGATACAGTCAGTACTCTCAAAATTTAATTAATGGAGAAAAATCAAATGATTACTAATAATTTTATTTGTTTGAATTAAAAGAATCTATTAATTAATATTCATTTGGAGCAATTGTTAAGTCTGTATTTGGACATGTAGCAAGAATATAACACTAATGTTTATATTGATCTAATGTTGATGCTTCTGATTCTAAATAAATAGTTTAAGGTGTTTGTGAAAGGAACAATTATTTTCATTCACATTATTTTAAATTAGAACAAAATTGGTCTTTCATACTTAGTATCTTCATAGAGTAAGAAGATCATATGCATAAAGATATTTTCAAATAAATTTTATTGCCAATGATCTCTTAATTAATGGCTCTAACTAAAATCCCACTTTGTAAACAGCAACAGTATTTCATACCTATCAGATGTCAAAGAACTTTATTTTTCAAATATAAGTGAAACACCAAAATTCAATAAATTATTAGGCTTGCAGAAGAAACATGAACTAAATTTAGCTGCATGACAATTAACTTATTCATCTTTGTTCCACCTGTCCATACAAACAAGGAACAATTTTAAGGACATCAAAAATCAGTAGCAAATTTCCAATATCAATTTTCTATGGTAACAGTTTTAAAAAAAATCTAATTAATTCACTTTTGCTGCAGAACCCTCACAGAGAGATTCTAACCAGGGTGTTAATAAACAAATGCCTAGCCTAGTAAAAAGTGTCAGTGTGATCTATATATACACACATAGCAGGCACAGGAAAACTGTGAAGAAGGCCACAAGCCTGGGCCCTCAGTCACTGTAAATCACTTCTGCTTCATTCTCCAGGTGATACTAGGACCAAATGACTGAGTGGAGGCAGAACTCAAGATGGTTTGTGAAAGAAGAATACAAATAAAACTGCATAGCCTAACTATATCAGAGACAGTGTGAAACAATAAATTTAACATTATACCTGGAGCAAATAGCAAATATTAAAATTGCAAGTTTCTAGAAGCAGGGGATGGAAAAAAGAGGATAAAATCAGAAAACGCCCTATGTCAAATGTGACCATTTTAAAACTTTGCAAGTTTCTACATGAGGCTTGTGGGGGTGGAGGACAGTGTTCAAGTAAATTTGTACAATGCCAAATATAATAGACTCAACTTATCTTGGAAATAAAGTAATTATCTTACTTACTAAATAAATAAAATGTGCATAAATCTTACTTCTAACAAAATTATATTACCTAAATTTCTAATTCTCATATTGAAAACTTTATTAAGTTGGTAAATTCTCTATGTTAGAAATAAACCCATATATAATTAGAAAGCATGAAATTATGGGGATTGGGACACTGGGGGAAAACCAGAAATTGTGGAAAAAAAAAAGGATTAAGGTCAGAGGCCCTTCACAGACCCAGGGACATAATGAGTGGTCTCTGGAACTAAGAGAATTCAAGACTATAGATGCAGGTCAAAGCTGCTTTTTTAATGGCCAACACAGTGAACAGATCCCTTTGAGTATTATGTACAGAGCTTTAGGTCTTAATGGTAGACTTAAATAATATACACAGCGCTTTATTCCTGTATATGGGCATAAATCACATGGCCAAATACCTAAAAGATATAGTTCTAGGTAGTATGAAAAACATGTAGAGCACTCAGAAAGCTCATCTTCGATATATGCCCCATTACTTATCAGGCTATAGTTGTGAGGAAATCATGATTTTCTCATTCTCTTCAATTCTTTTTTATTTTAATATAATTTATTTTGGTATCATTAATCTACAATTACATGTGCAATATTATGGTTATTAAACTACCCCTTCATCAGGTCCCCCCCACCAACCCCATTACAGTCACTGTCCATCAGCGTAGTGAGATGCTATAGAATCACTGCTTGTCTTCTCTGAGTTGTACAGCCCTACCCGTGCCCCCCAACATTACGTCTGCTAATCCTAATACCCCTTTTTCCCTCTTATCCCTCCCTTCCCACCCATTTTCCCCAGTCCCTTTCCCGTTGGTAAGAATTAGTCCGTTCTTGGGTTCTGTGAGTCTGCTGCTGTTTTGCTCCTTCAGTATTTTTTCTTTGTTCTTATACTCCACATATGAGTGAAATCATTTGATACTTGTCTTTTTCAGCTTGGATTATTTCACTGAGCATAATACACTCTACCTCCATCCATGCTGTTGCAAATGGTAGGATTTGGTTTCTTCTTATGGCTGAATAATATTCCATTGTGTATATGTACCACCTCTTCTTTATCCATTCATCTACTGATGGACACTTAGGTTGCTTCCATTTCTTGGCTGTTGTAAATAGTGCTGCAATAAACATAGGGGTGCATCTGTCTTTTTGAAACTGGGCCGCTGCATACTTAGGGTAAATCCCTAGGAGTGGAATTCCTGGGTCAAACGGAATTTCTATTTTGAGTTTTTTGAGGAACCTCCATACTGCTTTCCACAATGGTTGAACTAATTTCTAGTTCCACCAGCAGTGTAGGAGGGTTCCCTTTTCTCCACATCCTCGCCAACATTTGTTGTTGTTTGTGTTTTGGATGTTGGCCATCCTCACTGGTGTGAGGTGATATCTCACTGTGCTTTTAATCTGCATTTCTCTGATGATTAGCGATGTGGAGCATCTTTTCATGTGTCTGTTGGCCATCTGAATTTCGTCTTTGGAGAAGTGTCTATTCATGTCCTCTGCCCATTTCTTAATTGGATTATTTGCTTTCTGTTTGTTAAGGTGCATGAGTTCTTTATATATTTTGGATGTCAACCCTATATCAGATACGTTTTTTATGAATATATTCTCCCATACCGTAGGATGTCTTTTTGTTCTACTGATGGTGTCCTTTGCTGTACAGAAGCTTTTCAGCTTGATATAGACCCATTTGTTCATTTTTGCTTTTGTTTCTCTTGCCCGAGGAGATATGTTCATGAAGAAGTCGCTCATGTTTATGTCCAAGAGATTTTTGCCTGTTTTTTTTTAAGAGTTTTATGGTTTCATGACTTACATTCAGGTCTTTGATCCACCTTGAGTTTACATTTGTGTATGGGGCTAGACAGTGGTCCAGTTTCATTCTCTTTCATGTAGCTGTCCAGTTTTTCCAACACAAGCTGCTGAAGAGGCTGTCATCTTCCCTTATATATCCTTATCAAATATTAATTGACTGTATATGTTTGGGTTAATGTTTGGATTTTCTATTCTGTTAAACTGGTCTGTGGGTCTGTTTTTGTGCCAACACCAAATTGCCTTGATTACTGTGGCTTTGTAGTAGAGCTTGAAGTCAGGGAGCATAATTCCCCCTGTTTTATTCCTCCTTCTCAGGATTGCTTTGGCTATTCGGGGTCTTTTGTGGTTCCATATGAATTTTAGAATTATTTGTTCCAGTTCATTGAAGAAAGCTGTTGGTAGTTTGATAGGGATTGCATTGAATCTGTAGGTTGCTTTAGGTAGTATAGCCATTTTGACAATATTTATTCTTCCTAGCCAAGAGCATGGGATGAGTTTCCATTTCTTAGTGTCCTCCTTAATTTCTCTTAGGAGTGTCTTGTAGTTTTCAGAGTACAGGTCTTTCACTTCCTTGGTGAGGTTTATTCCTAGGTATTTTATTCTTTTTGATGAAATTGTGAATGGAATTGTTTTTCTGATTTCTCTTTCTGTTTGTTCATCGTTAGTGTATAGAAAAGCAACAGATTTCTGTGTGTTAATTTTGTATCCTGCAACTTTGCTGAATTCAGATATTAGTTCTAGTAGTTTTGAAATGGAGTCTTTAGGGTTTTTTATGTACAGTATCATGTCATCTGCAAATAGTGACAATTTGACTTCTTCTTTACCAATCTGGATGCCTTGTATGTCTTTGTTTTGTCTGATTGCCATGGCTAGGACCTCCAGTATTATGCTGAATAACAGTGGAGAGAGCGGGCATCCCTGTCTTGTTCCCGATCTTAGATGAAAAGCTTTCAGCGTCTCGCCGTTAAGTAAGATGTTAGCTCTGGGTTTGTCATATATAGCCTTTATGATGTTGAGGTACTTGCCCTCTCTACCCATTCTGTTGAGAGTTTTAATCATGAATGGATGCTGAATTTTGTCACATGCTTTTTCAGCATCTATGGAGATGATCATGTGGTTTTTGTTCTTCTTTTTGTTGATGTGGAGGATGATGTTGATGGATTTTAGAATGTTGTACCATCCTTGCATCCCTGGGATGAATCCCATTTGATCATGGTGTATGATCCTCATGATGTATTTTTGAATTCGGTTTGCTAATAGTTTGTTGAGTATTTTTGCATCTACGTTCATCAGGGATATTGCTCTGTAATTTTCTTTTTTGGTGAGGTCTTTGCCCAGTTTTGGTATTAGAGTGATGCTGGCTTCATAGAATGAGTTTGGAAGTATTCCCTCCTCTTCGTTTTTTGGAAAACTTTAAGGAGAATGGGTGTTATTTCTTCTCTATATGTCTGGTAGAATTCAGAGGTGAATCCATCAGGTCCGGGGGTTTTGTTCTTAGATAGTTTTTTGATTACCGATTCAATTTTGTTGCTGGTGATTCGTCTGTTTAGTTTCTATCTTTCTTTCTTGGTCAGTCTTGGAAGGTGGTATTTTTCGAAGAAGTTGTCCATTTCATCTATGTTTTCCAGCTTGTTAGCATTTAAATTCCCATAATATTCTCTTATAATCCTTTGTATTTCTGTGGAGTCCGTCATGATTTTTCCTTTCTCAATTCTGATTCTGTTTATGTGTGTAGATTTTCTTTTTCTCTTAATGAGTCTGGCTAGGGGTTTATCTATTTTGTTTATTTTTTCAAAGAACCAGCTCTTGGTTTCATTGATTTTTTTCTACTGTTTTTTTCTTCTCAATTTTATTTATTTCTTCTCTAATCTTTATTATGTCCCTCCTTCTGGTGACTTTGGGCCTCATTTGTTTTTCTTTTTCTAATTTCAGTAATTGTGTCTTTAGGCTATTCATTTGGGAATGTTCTTCCTTCTATAAATAGGCCTGGATTCCAATATACTTTCCTCTTAGAACTGCCTTTGCTGCGTCCCACAGAAGTTGTGGCTTTCTGTTGTTGTTGTCATTAGTCTCCATATATTCTTTGATTTCTGTTTTGATTTGGTCATTAACCCATTGATTAATTAGGAGCGTGTTGTTAAGTTTCCATGTATTTGTGAGCCTTTTTGATTTCCTTCTAAAATTTATTTCTAGTTTTATACCTTGGTGATCTGAGAAGTTGGTTGGTAGGATTTCATTATGTTTGAAATTACTGAGGTTCTTTTTGTGGCCTAGTATGTGGTCTATTCTGGAAAATGTTCCATGTGCACTTGAGAAGAATGTGTATCTTGTTGCTTTTGGGTGTAGAGTTCTGTAGATGTCTGTTAGGTCCATCTGTTCTAGTGTGTTGTTCAGTGCCTCTGTGTCTTTACTTATTTTCTGTCTGGTTGATCTGTCCTTTGGAGTGAGTGGTGTGTTGAAGTCCCCTTTAATGACTGTCTATTTCTTCCTTTAATTCTGTTGCTATTTGTTTCACATATGCTGGCAGTCCTGTGTTGGGTGCATGTATATTTATAATGGTTATATCTTCTTGTTGGACTGACCCCTTTATCATTATGTAATGTCCTGCTTTATCTCTTGCTACTTTCTTCATTTTGAAGTCTATTTTGTCTGATACAAGTACTGCAACACCTGCTTTTTTCTCCTTGTTGTTTGCATGAAATATCTTTTTCCATCCCTTCACTTTTAGTCTGTGTATATCTTTGGGTTTGAGGTGAGTCTCTTGTAAGCAGCATATAGATGGGTCTTGCTTTTTTATCCATTCTGTTACTCTGCGTCTTTTGATTGGTGCATTCAGTCCATTTACATTTAGGGTGATTATTGATAGATATGTACTTATTACCATTGCTGGCTTTAGATTTGTGGTTACCAAAGGTGTAAGGGTTGCTTCTTTACTATCTAACAATCTAACTTAACTTTCTTGTTAAGTAATTGTAAACACTGTCTGATGTTTCTTTATTTCTCTCCCTTCTTATTCTTCCTACTCCATTCTTTATATACTAGGTGTTTTATTCTTTGCCTTTAGTTAGTATTTGGATGGTCTGCTTTCTTTGCTATTATTTTATTTTCTCTGGTGACATCTTTTTAGCCTTAGGAGTGCTTCCATCTAGAGCAGTCCATTTAAGATATCCTGTAGTGGTGGCTTATGAGAGGCAAACTCTCTCAACTTTCGTTTGTCTGGAAATTGTTTAATCCCTCCATCATATTTAAATGATAATCGTTTTGGATACAGTATTCTTGGTTCGAGGCTCTTCTGTTTCACAACGTTAAATATATCATGCCATTCTCTTCTGGCCTGTAAGGTTTCTGTTGAGAAGTCTGATGATAGTCTGATGGGTTTTCCTTTGTAGGTGATCTTTTTTCTCTCTCTAGCTGCCTTTAACACTCTGTCTTTATCTTTGATCTTTGCCATTTTAATTATATGTGTCTTGGTGTTGTCTTCCTTGGGTCCCTTGTGTTGGGAGATCTGTGGGCTTCGGTGGACTGCGAGACTATTTCCTTCCCCAGCGAGGGAAAGTTTTCAGCAATTATGTTTTCAAAGACATTTTCTATCCCTTTTTCTCTCTCTTCTTCCTCTGGTACTCCTATAATGCAAATATTGTTCCGTTTGGATTGGTCACACTGTTCTCTTAATATTCTTTCTTTCCTAGAGATCCTTTTATCTCTCTCTGCCTCAGCCTCTCTATTCCTGTTCTCTGATTTCTATTCCATTAACAGTCTCTTGCATCTCATCCAGTCTGCTTTTAAGCCCGTCGATCGCTTGTCTGATTTCTGCATTGTCTTTCTCACTTCCCTTACTTCCTCCCTCAGATCTTGCACATTTCTCTGTAGGTCCATCAGCATGGTTATGACTTTTATTCTGAATTCTTTTTCAGGAAGACTGTGAATTTCCATCCCTTCAGGCTCCCTCTCTGGGGTTGTCTGGTTGATTTTGGTCTGAACCATATTCCTCTGTCTTTTCATGGCTATAGAAGTGGTCACTGGTATTTGCCACGTATGTCAGCTGGGCTCTTTAAGACTTTAAAAAGAGGGAAAAAAAAGAACGAAAAGAAACAAAAAAGAAAACAAAACAAAACAAAAAAACAAAAAACAAAACAAACCAAAAAAAGCCCACCGGGAGTAGATTCTGTGCCAATGCTGTAGGTGGCGCTGTTGCCCCACTATTCTGCAGCCATGGCCGCGCCAGCTTCTGGCAGGGGTGTGAACGAATGGGAGGCTGTTGATCTCTGTGAGAAGTGGAAGTACGACCACACATTCCCAGTCGCCAGTTAAAGCGTCTGAAACTCCCCAGGACTCCCAGCCTGCTGGGCTGAGTGTGCCATGGCGATCCGGCTCCTCCGTTGGGCTGCTGTCTCTTTAAGACTGCTGAAGAAAGCGCGTGTTTTTTTTTTTTTCCTTCCCGGGAGCTGGCTGCAAGCCCCCTGGTGTGTTCCCTGCTCAGATCCTGCCCCTCTCTCTCTCCAATCTCTGCTTCACTGCGCGATGCGGGTCAGCGCTCCCCATGCAGATCAGCGGGGCTCGCTACTTTGCGGGCTGTACTTCCACTCCCCCCTGGCTCTGAATCCTCTCCTCCCGCCAGTGCGCTGGGGTGGGGGAGTGCTCAGATCCCGCCAGGTCGCGGCTCTGTATCGTACCCGCCTCTCAGGGTGCCGAGTCCTCTTGGGTGTGGCTGCACGCTGTGCGCTTTCCTGTGTATTCTTGTCTCTCTTTTAGGAATAGATGTATTTGTTGTATTTTTGTAGATAAATATAGTGTTGGGAGGAGATTTCTGCCGCCCTGCTCACGCCGCCATCTTCCCGGAAGTCCCCCTGTCTCCAATTCTTATCTATAAATACAGATAAAACTGTTCTGTCAACCTCATTGAAATGGACACACTAGTTGTTCCACCCAGATTCTTTCAGACCCACTGTAGCATTTCTGTATTCAATTCTTCTAGCTATGGTGTTCTTTGGCTTTTTCTTCCAAAAGCCAACAGCTATGACTCTAGAAAACCAATCTTGGTCCCTCAGAGCCCAAAAGAGAGCCAGAACTGCCTACAAGATACAGTCTATTGCCCCCCACACACACTCCTAGCAGTCCTGAGCTAAGAACTGATGCGTATAGTAATGTGAAGACCCAGCTTACTGGCCTTTGGTTGAGACAGTCTCTGAGACCTAATTTGTATGCTAGATAGAATTTCCCTAATGTATAGACCGAGGCTAGGCTCTGTGAGATTTTTCCTGAAACTGCTCTCAAGTCTTCTTCCTTGACTTCTCTGCCTCTGTCCTGTTTCCTCCACTTGTTCACAGGATTTGCCTGAGAGCATTTCCTTAGTAAATCATTTGCACCAGAATCCTTCCCTCAGGGTCTGGTTTAGGGATCCCAGTGTAAAACTCTTAACAATACTGAGTTATAAAATGACTACACTTGAACATAGAACCATTTTGTATTGGATGTGCCTCCCTAACTTTAGGAACTACTTGTTCTAGATAAGAAATAAAATATATGAAAAGGCAACCTATGTATAGTATGGGAAAATATATTCATAAATGATTTATCCAATAAGGGGTTAACATCTAAAATACATAATGAATTTGTGTGCCTCAACAGCAGAAAAACAAATCACCCAGTTAAAAAATGGGCAGAGGGCTTGAATAGACATTTTTCCAAAGACATACAGATGGAAGATGCTCCACATTGCTAATCATCAGGGAAATGCAAATCAAAACCACAATGAGATATTACCTCATACCAATCACAATGGCGACTGTCCAATAATCAATAAATAACAAGTGTTGGCAAGAATGTTGGGAAAAGGAATGCCTCCTACACTGTTGGTCTGAATGCAAATTGATGCAGCCACTATCAAAACTAGTATGGAGGTTCCTCAAAAAAACTAAAAATAGAAATACCATATGACCCAGTAATTCCACTTTTAGAAATTTTCACAAAGAAAACAAAACCCCTGATTCAAAAAGATATAGGCACCTTTATGGTTATTGCTGCATTATTTGTTACAGCCAAGATATGGAAACAACAAAAGTGTCCATCAATAGATGAATGGATAGAGAAGATGTGGTGTATACATAATGGAATATTATTTGGCCATAAAAAAAAAAGAAACCCTGCCATTTGTCACAATAAGGATGGACCTAGAGGATATTATACTAAGTGAAATAACCCAGGCAGAGAAAGATAAATACCATATGATTTCACTTATTTGTGGAATCTAAAAACAAAACAATACAACATGCACAAAACAGCAGTAGACTCATAGACACTGAGAAGTGACTGGTAATTACAGTGGAGGAGGGGTTGGGGTGGGTGATTGAAGTGAGTAAAGGGGATAAAAGAGGCACAAAATCTTAATCATAATATAAATTAGTCAAGGTGATGAAAGTACATCAAGAGAATATAGTCAATAGTTCTGTAACATTTTTTTATGTTGACAGTAACTAAACTAATTGGGGTGAGGATTTAATAATGCATATAACTGTTGAAACACTATGTTGTTATACTTGAAACCAACTATACATCAATAAAAAATACATCAAAATAAAAAGCAAAAGAAATAAAATGTATGACTTCATCCTGTCTCTGAAAACTGGATGTATATTTTTACTTGTATTTATTCCTTTCCTTTGTTTTATGGACTTTCATGAGTCTTCTACCACTAAGATACATGAAAGCTCTTAAAACCCTAAAGCATAATGTGCTTGTAAAAGACATATTCAATTACTATTAAGCATTTACAGTTTCTCCATGTTTTTTCTTTTTCTTTTTTTAGCTCCCAAATATCTTTTCTTTTTTAATTTTTTATTAAGGTATTATAGATATACACTCTTATGAAGGTTTCACATGAAGAAACAATGTGGTTACTACATTTACCCATATTATCAAGTCCCCGCCCATACCCTATTGCAGTCACTGTCCATCAGTGTAGTAAGATGCCACAGATTCACTATTTGCCTTCTCTGTGCTACACTGTTTTCCCCATGTCCCTTCACACCATGTGTACTAAACAAAATACCCCTCAATCTCCACCTTCCTCCCTCCCGACCTGCCGTCCCCCACCTCTCCCCTTTGGTAACCGCTAGTCCCTTCTTGGGGTCTGTGAGTCTGCTGTTATTTTGTTCCTTCAGTTTTGCTTTGTTTTTATTCTTTTTCCAGATGTATGCAGTCTGGCACAGTCCTCTTTCCTGTTGCTCTTTCAGGATTAGTAGCATTAATTATATTTTCATATTAAATGCAGTTTTAGGAAGAAGCCTCTATCTCATCTCTCACATCACCATCTTTAATCCAATCTCTCTCCATGTCTTTTCATGGTTTGATTGCTCATTTCTTCTTTAGCCCTTAATAATATGTGGCTATACCACAGTTTAGCTATTCACCTACTGAAGGACAGCTTCATTGCTTCCAAGTATGGGCAATAAATAAAGCTGCCATAACATCTATGTGCAGTTTTCAGTGTAGACATAAATTTTCAACTTGCCATTGCTTAATTGTGTGGTAAGAGTATGTTTAGTTTTATAAGAAACCAACAAACTGTCTTGCAAAGTGGCTGTACTATTTTGCATTCCCACCAGCAATGAATGACAGTTCCTGTTGCTTCCCATCCTCACTACCATTAGTATCGTCAGTGTTCCAGATTTTGACCTTTCTAATAAGTATTTAGTAGCATCTCTTTGCTATTTCAATTTGCATTTCCCTGAGTACATATGATATGGAGAATCTTTTCCTATGCTGTTATGCTGTCTGTCATCTTCTTTGGTGAAGTATCTGGTTAGATCTTTGCCCCATTTTTTAACTGGTTGTCTATTTTCTTATTGTTGAATTTTAAGGATTCTTTTAAAATTTTGGGTAAGAGTCCTTAGTCAGATATGTCTTTTGCAAATATTTTTCTCCCACTCTGTGGCTTTTTTCTAACTCCCTTAATATTGTATTTTGCAGAGCAAAAGTTTTTAATTTTAATGAAGTCCAGGTTATCAGTTGTCTTTTTCATAGATCATGCTTTTGGTGTTGCAACTAAAAAGTCACCCTCATGTTCAAGGTCATTTAGATTTTCTCTTATGCTGTCTTCTAGAAGTTTTATAGTTTTTCATCTATGATCCATTTTGAGTTAATTTTTGTAAACTAAAAAAATGAACTGAAATAAAGAGCACTTTACATACAAGCTGAAAAACAAAAAAGAGCAGATGTTAGCTATTTTCTCATATAGTCCACAGAATGGAAAATATCTCTTGGATTTCAAAACAGCAAATTTTAAAGTTAATTAACTTTCACTTAAAAAATTCTAACAAATCTTTGTTATTGTGTCAAGCCCAGTAGTAATTGTTGATTTTACAAAATAGTAAGCTATAGTTCTTTCCCTCAAAGAGCTCCTAATCAATATGACATTTGAATTATTTTGTTATTACTGACCACAAACAGCTTGTACTAAGAACTGTAATTTATATGAAAGGAGTAGTTTATTATTCCTGGTAAAAAGGAAGTTTAGGGAAGTAAATTATGAAGACATGTTTGATTGATAAGTATTATTGACTCATATGGAAGAAGAAAGGAGAATTTTCCAGAAAAAAAAGAGTACAGGCAAAAAAAAAAAAAGAGTGAGAAACCCACAATGTATATGGCATATATTGTTATGTGGCTAAAACATGGGAACATGAGGGAAGGTGGCAAAAGTTTAAGAAGGCAAATTATAAAAAGATATGCTTGATGTACTAAGGAATTTGACTTTATCATTTTGATAATTTGGACTCATTATGTACAGGTAAATTATAAAAGAAAGCTTATGGTGTAGAAAAAATTTAGAAAAATACTTCTGGAAACATTATATAGAATGAATTAGAATGTAAAGATATTGACATCAAGGAACTTCAGTAGGAAGCTATTTAAAACTAGTAGGAAGGGATTCAAGATGGCAGTGTGAGAAGTGAAACGGAGAACTCCTCCCCAAACCACAAATAGTACAAAAATATAGTTAATTAATACAACCAACCCTAAAGCAGCAAGAACATAGAAGGCTAAA
This sequence comes from Smutsia gigantea, assembly GCA_032199065.1. Taxonomy (NCBI): domain Eukaryota; kingdom Metazoa; phylum Chordata; class Mammalia; order Pholidota; family Manidae; genus Smutsia; species Smutsia gigantea. The sequence continues at coordinate 727,175 of JAVSCE010019563.1, forward strand.
CCAGACTGCATACAGACCTCACAAACAGAGCAGACCTCACGAAACAGGGTAACGTACAAAAGCCTTAATACAGCTGGACCCAAGCCAGTCCCCCACCACAGATCAACGGCAGGAGGAAAAGAAACAGAGCAGGAAGTGGGTGGAAGTCTGGGACTGCTGAACACCTAGCCCTGGAGATCTGCTTTGTGAGCAGAAACTTACATTGTACGGTGGTCTGGAGGATGGGGAGATGAGACAGGCAGAGTGCTTGAGAGACAGATTCTGGCCATTTGTCGAGAATGGGATCCACACCCGGCCCTTCTGGGACAAGGGAAAGGCAGGTGGTCTGAGAGCCTTCCTAGCAGTGAGATGGCTGCTGAAGGGACAGGGTTTGCATGGAGCATGCTGAGTGGGAAAAGGGATGGGGGACAAGGTTGTCTGGGTGCACTCTGGCCAGCAGATTGGGAACTTTGAGGAGCTTCCAGTGCTCCATCCCCCTGGATGGCTACTCAGCTCTGAGGCCCCCCACTGTGATATGCAGCCTACTGAGCGTTCCTCCTGGCCTGACAGCACCAGACTGCAAACCGGCCGTCACTGTGCTGGCATCAGGCCAGTCAGAGGGAGGCTCCACCTACAATAGCTAGAGACGCAAAGCAAAGAAGCTTACACCTGTGTGCTCGGCCCACTGGCTCTGATAATAGAGACAGGCATGGCAGATGGGAATCAGGAAACAGATCTTTCCTCAACCCAGGCACCAGCTCTGCTCCCCTACGACCACCAACCTCACTCTAGGCTCTGAGCAACTCCAGAGACTGGAGTTTCTGCACACAGGTGGGCACCACACAGAAATATGAAACGTCTGAAGAACATGGTTCAGACCAAAATCTCACAAACCAGAGAAAAAGGGCCAAATGAAACTGAAGACACCAATCTTCCTGAGAGTTCAAAATAAAAATTATAAACATGCTTTTGGAGGTACAGAAAAATATTCAAGAACTCAGGAACGAATTAAAAGTCAGATATTCAATCATTCAGAAATTCCATATCTGAAATGAAACAGACAATGGAGGGATTTAAAAGCAGATTAGATGTAGTAGAAGAGACGGTAAATGGAATAGAAATTAGAGAAGAGGAATACAAAGAACCTGAGCACAGAGAGAATAAAGAATCTCTAAGAATGAAAGAATATTGAGAGAAATGTGTGACCAATCCAAATGGAACAATATTCACATAATAGGGGTACCAGAAGAAGAAGAGAGAAAAAAGGGATAGAAAGTGTCATTGAGGAGGTAATTGCTGAAAATTTCCCCAGTCTGGGGAAGGAGATAGTCACTCCAGCCATTGAGATGCACAGATCTCCCAACACAAGGGACCCAAGGAAGACAACATCAAGACATATAATAATTAAAATGCAAAGATCAAGGATAAAGACAGACTTTTAAAAGCAGCAAGAGAGAGAAAAAAGATCACATACAAAGGAAAAGCCATCAGGCTATCATCAGACTTCTCAACAGAAACTTACAGGCAAGAAGGGAGTGGCATGATATATTTAATGCAATGAAGCAGAAGGGCCTGGAACCAAGAATACTGTATCCAGCAAGGTTATCATTTAAATTTGAAGGAGGGATTAAACAATTTTCAGATAAGCAAAAGCTGAGAGAATTTACCTCCCACGAACCACGACTACAGTGCATTTTGGAGGGACTCCTATAGATGGAAGGATTCCTAAGGCTAAATAGATGTCACCGAAGGGCTAGACAAAGAGTACAGAATATGATTCATAACATACAAAGAATGGAGGAAGAAGACAAAGGAGGAGAAAAAAAGATCCTTTAGACTGTGTTTGTAATAGCATATTAATTGAGTTAAGTTAGACTCTTAGATAGTAAGGAAGTTACCCTTGAACCTTTGGTAACCACGAATATAAAGCCTGCAATGGCAATAAGTACATACCTATCCATAATCACCCTAAATGTAAATGGACTGAATGCACCAATCAAAAGACATACAGTTACTGAACAGATAAAAAAACAAGAACCAATGCTGCCTACAAGACTCTCACTTCAAACCCAAAGACATAAACAAACTGAAAATAAAGGTACAGAAAAAGATATTTCATGCAACTAATAGTGAGATAAAAGTAAGAGTTGCAGTACTTGTATCAGACAACATAAACTTCAAAAGAAAGAAAGTCACAAGAGACAAAGAAGGACATTACATGATGATAAAAGGGTCAGTCCAACAAGAGGACATAACTACTATAAATATCTATGTACCCAACACAGGATCACCTACATATGTGAAACAAATACTAACAGAATTAAAGGGGGAGATAGACTGCAATGCATTCATTTTAGGAGACTTCAACACGCCACTCACTCCAAAGGACAGATCAACAAGACAGTAAATAAATAAAGAGACAGAGGCACTAAACAACATAATAGAACAGATGGACCTAACAGACATCTACAGAACACTCCATCCAAAAGCAATAGACACACATTCTTCCCAAGTGCACATGGAACATTTTCAAAAATAGATTATATACTAGGCCACAAAAAGAACCTCAGTAAATTCAAAAAGATTGAAATTGTACCAACCAGCTTCTCAGATCACAAAGGTATGAAACTAGAAATAAATTACACAAAGAAAACAAAAAAGCCCACAAACACATGGAGGCTTAATAACATGCTCCTAAATAATCAATGGATCAAGGACCAAATAAAAACAGATCAAGGATTACATGGAGACAAATGACAACAATAACTGAACACTGAAAATCTGTGGGACGCAGCGAAGGCTGTGCTAAGAGGGAAATATATTGCAATAAAGGCCTACCACAGGAAAGAAGAACAATCCCAAATGAACAGTCTAAACTCACAATTAATAAAACTAGAAAAGGAAGAAATAATGAGGCCCAAAGTCAGTAGAAGGAGGGACATAATAAAGATTAGAGCATAAATAAATAAAATTGAGAAGATTAAAACAATAGAAAGAATCAATGAAAGCAGTAGGTGGTTCTTCGAGAAAATAAAAAAAACAGATAAACCTGTAGCCAGACATACCAAGAAAAAAAGAAATTCTACACACATAAACAGAATCAGAAATGAGAAAGGAAAAATCACTACAGACACCACAGAAATACAAAGAATTATGAGAGAATACTATGAAAAATTATATGGTAACAAACTGGATAACCTAGAAGAAATGGACAACTTTCTAGAAAAATAGAACCTTCCAAGGCTGACCCTGGAAGAAACAGAAAATCTGAATAGACCAATTACAACCAAAGAAATTGAATAGGTAATCAAAAAACTACCTAAGAACAAACCCAATGAACCAGATGGTTTCACCACTGAATTTTATCAAATATTTAGTGAAGACCTAATACCCATTCTCCTTAAAGATTTCCAAAAAGTAGAAGAGGAAGGAATACTCCCAAACTCATTCTACTAGACCAACATCACTCTAATACCAAAACCAGGCAAAGACACCACAGAAAAGAAAATTACAGACCCATACCCCTGATGAACACAGATGCAAAAATACTCAACAAAATATTAGCAAACCGAATTCAAAAAGATCATCCATCATGATTAAGTGGGATTCATCCCAGGGATGCAAGGATGGTACAACATTCGAAAATCCATCAACATCATCCACTACATCAACAAAAAGAAGAACAAAAACCACATGATCATCTCCATAGATGCTGAAAAAGCATTTGACAAAATTCAGCATCCATTCATGATAAAAACTCTCAACAAAATGGGTATAGAGGGCAAGTACCTCAATATAATAAAGGCCATATATGACAAACCCACAGCCAACATTATACTTAACAGCGAGAAGCTGAAAGCTTTTCTTTTAAGATCAGGAACAAGACAGGGATGCCCACTCTCTCCACTGTTACTCAACACAGTTCTGGAGGCCCTAGCCACAGCAATCAGACAACACAAAGAAATAAAAGGCATCCAGATTGGCAAGGAAGAAGTCAAACTGTCCCTGTTTGCAGATTACATGATATTGTACATAAAAAACCCTAAAGAATCCATTCCAAAACTACTGGATCTAATATCTGAATACAGCAAAGTTGTGGGATACAAAATTAATACACAAAAATCTGTTGCATTCCTATACACTAACGGTGAACTAGCAGAAAGAGAAATCAGGAAAACAATTCCATTCACAACTGGGTCAAAAATAATAAAATATCTCAGGATGAACCTAACCAAGGAAGTGAAAAACATATACCCTAAAAATGACAACACACTCTTAAGAGAAATTAAAGAGGACACTAATAGATGGAAATTTATCCCAAGCTTCTTGGAAGGAAGAATAAATATCATCAAAATGGCCATCCTGCCTAAAGCAGTCTAGATTCAATGCAATCCCTATCAAAATACCAACAGCATTCTTCAATGAACTAGAGCAAAGAGTTCTAAAAATCATATGGAACAACCAAAGACCCTGAATAGCTAAAGCTATCCTGAGAAGGAAGAATAAAGCAGGAGGAATTACTCCCCCTGATTTCAATCTCTACTACAAAACCACAGTAATCATGACAATTTGATACTGCCACAAGAACAGACCCATAGACCAGTGGAACAGAATAGAAGCTGAGATATAAACCCCAGCATATATGGTCAATTAATATATGATAAAGGAGCCATGGATATACAATGGGGAAATGACAGCCTCTTCAACAGCTGGTGTTGGCAAAACTGGACAGCTACATGTAAGAGAATGAAACTGGATTACTGTCTAACCCCGTACACAAAAGTAAACTCAAAATGGATCAAAGTCCTGAATGTAAGTCACGAAATGCTAAAACTCTTAGAAAAAAAGATAGGCAAAAATCTCTTGGACATAAACATGAGCAACTTCTTCATGAACATATCTCCCTGAGCAAGGGAAACAAAAGCAAAAATGAATGAATGGGGCTAATCAAACTAAAAAGCTTCTGTACAGCAAAGGACACCATCAACAGAACACAAAGGCATCATAGAGTATGGGAGAATATATTCATAAATTACATATCCCATAAGGAGTTGACATCCAAAATACATAAAGAGCTCATGCACCTCAACAAACAAAAAGCAAATAAGCCAATTAAAAAATGGGCAGAGGAGCTGAACAGATACTTCTCCAAAGAAGAAATTCAGATGGCCAACAGGCACATGAAAAGATGCTCCACATCACTAATTATTAGAGAAATACAAATTAAAACCACAATGAGATATCACTGCACACCAGTTAGGATGGCTACCATCCAAATACAAACAACAACAAGTGTTGGCAAGGATGTGGAGAAAGGTGAACACTCCTACACTGCTGGTGGGAATGTAAATTAGTTCAACCATTTTGGAAAACAGTATGGAATTTCCTCAAAAAACTCAAAATAGAAATACCATTTGACCCAGGAATTCCACTCCTAGGAATTTACCCTAAGAATGCAGCAGTCCATTTTGAAAAAGACATATGCACCCCTATGTTTATCGCAGCACTATTTACAATAGCCAAGAAATGGAAGCAACCTTAGTGTCCATCAGAAGATGAATGAATAAAGAATAAGTGGTAAATATACACAATGGAATATTATTCAGCCATAAGAAGAAAACAAATCCTACCATTTGCAACAACATGGATGGAGCTATAGGGTATTATGCTCAGTGAAATAAGCCAGGCGGAGAAAAACAAGTATCAAATAATTTCACTCATCTGTGGAGTATAAGAAAAAGGAAAAACTGAAGGAACAAAACAGCAGCAGACTCACAGGACCCAAGAATGGACTAACAGTTACCAAAGGGAAAGGGACTGGGGAAGATGGGTGGGAAGGGAGGGATAAGGGGGGAAAAGGGGAATTACGATTAGTACACGTAATGCAGCGGTGGGGGACACAGGAAAGGCAGTATTTACAGAGGAGACAAGTAATGATTCTATAGCATCTTATTACACTGATGGACAGTGACTGTAGTGGGGTGTGGGGTGTCTTGATAATAGGGGGTCCAGTAACCATAATGTTGTTCAAGTGATCATACAGATAACAATACCAAAAAATGAAAAAAAAAAGAAGTGGTAAGAAGCTATTTAATAGTTCAGGCCAAATATAATGAGCATCTAAACTAGCACAGTGACAAGTACATATACATGTATAGTTAGTACTTGTGGCTCACTGCTCCACTGTTATTGAGGAAGCAGAATGATTAGAACTCGTTTGTGGTCTTTAAGACAATGAAAATATCTTTTTATAAAATATAAGAATAGTGATTTAAAGAAGGTCCCTAGATTACTCTGACTGATAAACTGATAATACTAATAGCTTAGAAAATTTAAAGGGTGAGATTGATTTGGGGAAGTAAACAGATGCAGTTTGGTGTGGACAGTTTGCTGTAGAAAGGCATGTACTCCAAAGTGAAGCCTCTTAGGAGGTTGTATAATTAATTGGAGGCCTGCCTATCCCTGAAAGAGCAAAGTCAGAATCAGAGAAAAACAATTGATGGATGATGGGAGACATCATAGATATGGATGAAGGAATCTTGTGAATAATCTAGAGCAAGAATATTGAAGAGCTGAGGAAAGAGCCGTGAAAAAAAGTCTGTAGAGCTGGGAGAATGAGTTATCTTAGAGATACCTTAGAAAATAGGTGTCTCAGACACCAGGTGAAAGCAAATGCAAGAAAACCTTAGGATCTGACAAGTGAAGATGGTTACTTTTCTTTGAGAACCATGTTCAAGAAGCCAAATCACATAAATGTGAAGAGTGCACCAAAAGGCAAGAAACTGGTGATTAATATTTTAGACTCATCTTTTTTTAATTTTTAATTTACTTTTTTATTACAATATCATTGATATACAATATTATGTTGGTTTCAATATACAACATAGTGATTTGACAGTTACATACATTACTAAATGCTCACTGTGATAAGTATAAAAGTATAGTTACCATCTGTCACCATACAAAATTATTACAATGTTGACCATATTCTCTACTTTGTACTTTCATCCCCTTCATTGAGGAATGATAAAGATGATGTTGTGTATGTGTACAGGGGAACATTGCTTAGCCATAAAAAAAAGAAATCTTGTCATTTGTGACAACAAGGATGGGCCTAGAGGTATTATACTAAGTGACAGAAGTCAGTGAGAGAAAGACAAACACAACATGATTTCACTTATATATGGAATCTAAAAAACAAAACAAATGAACAAACAAAACAGAAATAAACTCATTTTAGACTCATCTTTAAAAACGTTCTATGGGTGTATAATAAAAGAGAAAATTAAACTTTAAGGAAATAAGCCAAATAACTTTTTTTTTCAGGAAGGAAGAACTTACATATAGACTAAAGGAAGGAGCCAGTAGACATAGAGAGATTGAAGGTGTAAGGGGTTCAGTGGAGAAGATAGTAGCAGTGTTTTGCCTCTGAAAAGAGAGAGGATCAATAGCGGGAGCTAAAAGATAGTGCTGGCTCTGAGAAAGAGCCTCTTCTTTCCTTTTCTTTTCTTTTTTTGGCTCTAAAAAAAAGGAACAAAAAAAAGTAAATACGGACTATTTCCTACATTTATCAGTATTTTTGAAATGATGATCTACAGAGCCTTCCTACTATGATTAAGTGTTACATGAAAAAGGGAGTTATATGAACAAAGAAGTTTGGGAAATACTAGATTAATGAAGGATATATAGTTTTTTCTAGTACTGAAATACTCAACACCTACAGTCTATCTATTATTAATCTCCAAATCTGACATCTTTTATGTAAGATGTTCTAAAAGTGGCAGACCACAGAATACTGTTTTCATGAAGTATCTCATGATTAGAATTTCAAGGGTCTCTTCTGTGAATATGATGATTTATATGCTATAGTTTTCTTTATCTTTTGTCCTCTATCTTCAGAGTCTATCAGTCATTTAGTCATTTATATTATGTAGCATAAGCATCTTATATTTAGGTAATGAGTAAAGAACTGTTGGCTCCTGAGAAAATATAGAAGCCATGGCTTCTAGAGCTAAATTGTTTACTCCAGTAACTATAGATATTTCTGAAATAAAATAGTACAAGGAAGTTTGAGAATTAAGTCCTGGATTATGGGATACAAATTCTCATAATTACTCCTAATTATGCAAAGAAAATTAATAATAAGTCTTTCAAGACAAACTTGTCATATATTGGTTCACTAAGGAATTATACAGATAAAGGAGAACCAATCTTAAATTTTACCCAACACTGTCACTGAATGATTATGAAGAAATGTCTTACTTTCTGAAGATCTGGAGTATAAATCGTAATTCACGAAGTCATATGGAAAGGACTAAACCACAAAAGATCATGCTTGGGACATGTTCTGCTATTATAGTCAGCAATCTTAAAATTACTAAGGAAAAATCCTCCAATAAATATGATATTGTCTCAAATTATTGACAGAAAATAAAAGAGCTGTTGGGTCTATTTCTATTTGGCACCTAATGAATAGTCGCAGTGATTTTTGGAAAATGATACATGTGTTTATCTTTTTGGAAGTAAAAGTGTTTTTTAAAATCCCTTCCAAATATATTGAAAATTCTTAAATAGCATGCATCAATTCCATTTGGGCTTTAAAAATAATTGCAAAGAGTTTAAATAAAGTTCTATGATATGCTAATTCTTACATCCTGTCGTTGAGAGGGCAAAGGCAGAACAGAAATAGAGGGCAAATAGTAGAAATTAGAGAGTTGCTTTATTTAATAAATCCTTTTAAAATGGGAATTAATTGGAAAACAACTCAAATGAAATATTGGTAAATTATTAAACCAACAGGACTATAAATTGCCATCTGGCCTAATTCTCCAAATATAAGTATATACAGCTACATTAAGGAAGTGGTTAGCTAGGAGTAATACTATTTCAATAAATACAAAAAGTACATTTCCACCTAAACTAGATTTCTTCTTTCTTTATTGTTTTTCTTCTTGTATTTCTTTGAAGTAATGTCATGTTTATGCAAGTAATTTAAATTAGTACACTATTATTCAAATAATCCTAATTAACACAATGGTATGACTTAGAATTCATTGACAAGTCTGACAATGAATGTAACTCCAGAGGGGAAAAATCCCGGGGCAAAATACCTTTGAAAGTGAAATCAGTCAAAGGCAGAAATAAAGTTCAAAACCTGCTTATTGCTTACAAGCAGTTGTCCCTTGTCTCTCTCCTGCTGCAGCAGAAGTGAGCCAATACTTCCCCCCAACCTCTCAGGTCCAGATAAGCCCTTGCTGGCCCAGGTAATTACCCATTGATATGGAGATGAACTACTTCTCTCCACCACTTGGCAACACCTGTTGATATGGAGATGCACTAAAGCTAGGCTAGAGATTCTGGAAATGTTGCAATTTTACCCACCATGAATTTTCCAGCTTTGTGAGTTTCAGTTGGAACCTTCTCTAATTACTCCTATTATAATTTATGAAACAATCTAATAAAATATAAAAATAAAGCAAGATTATCTACATCAAGATTCTGAAAAATGTTCACATTTCAGCTAGCCATCATCATAAATATGTAATTTTAAAAGAAAATAGAACTGTCATCATTTGGTGACTACTTAGATTAAAATTATGCTTTAAAAAAACAATATGTTCAATTGACAATTCTGAGAAAACATGAAAAGCAAAATATTGTATGAAGCCCCATACCCTCCAAAAAATTACAATAAGGGTGAATACATATGACATTCACAAATTTTCATGTTTCCCCACGTCTAACCATACAGGATTTGATTGTTTGTAGGTACTAAATGATCAGTTTTGCTTATGTAAGAATGGGAAATAAATTTAAACTGCTAAAATTACTAAAAAATCATTGTACTTACAGAAGATAGATTACTCCAAAAATATTCCCTTGGTACCATATTCACTCCTTTTTCATTGTCTATGTATCCTTATCAAAGCTTTACTCAGCACACCGTAAAGAATACAGAGCCCTAAGTATGGTGGTTCTCATTCCTACAAGTCTCTTGTTTTACTTTGATTTTTGTTTGTGCATTCCCTTCTAAACACCTTGTATGGGTCAGTCTGAGTTTGCTGGAAAAATTGCTAAAATATATGAAAATGGTGACTATAGGTATACATCATTTGCTATACATTGCCCTATCAAAGGTAACAATGAAGCCCCACTCTAGTGTTGGATTTTTTAAACTAAGCGTTTATAGTTTTCATAGTCTTCTTCAGTTAAGCAAATACTGGGGGAGATAGATCAGATATAAGATCATTATAAACTACGGTTATGGACAGCAGTTCATATTAGCAAATATTTGTAAATCATAACTGAATTTACAGAGGTGAGAAAGAGAGAAAACCTATCCTTGAGTGGAAAGCGTACTTAAAACCATAAATTTAAAAATTATTTATTCTCAGGGACAAAGCCTTCTAAAACTTACCACATAACATTTATCCATTTAACTGCCCTCCTTGATCTAACTGGTTTCTAAAGAGACCAAATTTATGTGGTTTCATGCAAGGCCTTTAATAAATAAATCTTAAGAATAGAGTAGTGTACAAATTGCATAGAAATGTCAGCCCTGAAGAGTGATCAGTGCCTGGGAGGATAGAATAATGAAGGGCATGAAGGCTAAATTTTGACATAACCTTAGTGCCACTACCTGCTTCCATCTTTCTATAGTTAATCTAGAGATGATTTACTATTTAACAGTCTAATTCAAGAGACCCTAACCACACTTGACTCTCAAAGTATAAGTCTCCTAGAGGCAACTTCTATGACTCCAATATAAGGAGATGTTTTTCTATTTCTGTGGTACCTACAGCAGTACTGAAAACAGTTTAGATGTTCAAAATAAAAATTAATGGGTTCATGACAAATAAATGACTCCTTCCATTCTGTATTTGCCATGCTTTAACAAATAATATCCTAAATAAAGACTTTAATATCTGCACAGAAAACAAAAAGAGTGTGGTAGGATGCAACATCTTCTGCCATACAAAGGATATGCATACATATTAAATATGGTGAAACCCTCAAAATTGCTCCATTAAAGACCATCATATTGACTTTTAAAATCAGAGAAATAAGGCTCAGATAGATGAAGAAGTCAACTGTTGAATCTTACCGTGCTACTTGACACCAGGTTTTCCAGTCTCCAGAGACTATGGTCTTTTCCTCAGAGTCCTTGATTCCTTGATTTAGCAGAGATTTCCTCCTCTGTTTAGATCTCTGCCTTTCTAATTTCCTCCTGCACACCTATGTCATACATCACCTGCCACCATAATGAACAGTGATCAAATTAGATGTATGTTTTTGACAAGTTCCCCATACATGACTGCAAAACTTTCTGTGGTTCGTAACTGCCAAAATATTGATCAAATTTTAAAGCAAGGGGCAGATTATTAGAAGCATAAATAACCTCTTTGATTTGTAACTGAAGCAAAAAGGCCAGAACTGTTTTCCCCAAATCACAGATAGTGACAAACCAGAAAGTAGCATGCTTCCCTCTTGAGTTCATCACCTATGTTGTGTCAAGACATCTGTATTAAATCAGTACAATTTTTCCTACCATAAATACATAAAATCACAAGGAATTGGGCTGACTGAAACTTTGAGGAAGTTGATTCCTTTAAATCTGTTACATAAAATTATGTAAGCTCAGCCTGGTGTTGGTTATCACAGAAGTGATTTACTGCACTTCCCCTTAAGTATCCTTTCCTCCTCTGTGTGCATGTATTATAGTTATTTTGTAGTACCCTAAAGGGTAAACAAGGAACCTGAGCATTACTCCAATATGGTGAGATTATTATATTTTTATCTTTAGCCAAAATATGAGAAACAATATATTACAAAACTATGCTTTTTTAAAAAAACAGCTGCATAACTACTAAGCTTGTGCTTGTGAATCAAATATAAATGTACAGATAAAATATATGATTTAGAATACAGCTCGTTAAAATTTGCCTAACTTGAATTTCCTTAACATATTTTAGAGAAAACTATTGAGAACTTGTCACAATAGCCCCTCAAAATTTCTGACAGTGTGAAATGGAAGGTTGTATCCATAAGCAGTATCAAATATATCAAAATAAAAATTTCCATATGCAATTTTCTCACATCAGCAACTGATTCAGTAATCTATTTGAAACTCTTTTATATGGCATGGATAATTTATCTAGCCCTGAAACAAAGATAGAATTGGCTTTTGTTTGTAACTTTGAAAATATAGAATAGCTAGAATGTTAACATTTTTTATGAGTTTTAAAGTAATCCAGAAGATAACAAAAAATAGTCCTTTGGAACTTCAAGAAATAAAACCAGTTTTGTTATAACATTGTGTAAAGGTTCTATAACCTTTGTAACATAAGAGGGATTAGATTTTCTCATAAATGAGCTACTCCTATATAATTTCTTCAAAATATAGTATTATACTAACCACCTTTTTGAACTTACAAGCCTATTTTCCTAAGCTTATTTTTTCTGACATACTTTTGAAGCCAGTATTAGAGAGAGAGCATATAATTATCCTGTCATATTTTGTTTTCTATATACATTTTCTTAAAATTCTACCTGCAGACCTTCAAACTTTGGGAACAAACATTATCAGTGTCTACTGTTTATGTCTTCCATTCAGCAATAAGAAAAAATGACAGAATATTCATAGGTGTTAGAACAATACTAGTAAAAATGTTTAAAGCTAAGAGGCAGTTGGCTTCTGCAGAAGGTTAAAGGAACATTGGTTTATATTATTTTACATTTGCATGAGACTTGATTGTTCATAAAGTGCATGCAAAGTTATTTTCTCATTTAATTCTCATTATCAACTGAATGGCATATTTACTATTACTTTTTTCTGTTTAACCCATGAGAAAACTGAGGCTCACAGAAGTTAAACAAATTGACCAAGGTCATCAAGATATGCTTTACATGAAAAATTAGCTCATCCTCAGCTGCTTAAATTTTCAACCCTGCAGGATTACATAGATGTTAATTGAACCAGTAGGGAGAGTTGCTCCACATTGAATTCTATATCTCAAAACCAGGAGAAGAGGAAACAAGTCTTCTGGTCATTTTAGAAATGCACATTTACAATGCAGTAAAAGATGAAAGTCAGAGTTTAGAAACTGAAGGACTTGGGCAGTATCCTGTGCTTTTTGACTGAGATGTCTATAACCCACAGGAAAGAGAGTTAACCCAAAGTGGTAGTGATGGTGGGGTTGGTAGAAAGGTTTATTAATGGACTGTTAAACTAGCAATGGATGTCAGTTCAGTGATAACACTACATGGGATTGTAAAATCTGTTTTGCTGAGACTCTTCCTCTCTGTCTTTGAAGAAACAAGCTGAGCTCACCTACAGAAAAGGCCACATGGTAAGCAAATAAGAGTGACCTTTGGACAACAGACATCAAAAAACCACGGTTCTCAATCCAACAGCCTGCGAAGAATTGAATGCTGCCAAAGGTCCCATGAACTTGGAAGCAGACCTTTCTTCAAGCTCGCAACAGATGACACTGTAGCCATAACACCTTAACTTCAGCTTGTGTGACCCTGAGGCAGGGAACTCAGCTAAACTGTGCCCAAACTCCAGATTCACAGAAACTGTGAGACAATAAATGTGTGTTGTTTCAATCCACTATTTTTGTGGTAATGTCTATTACATAGTAATAGACAATAGTACAAGTATGGATAATGGAATGATTAATTTCTTGATAGGTGATTCATTGAAAGCTTCACAGGGTTGAACCAAAGTACAATTTTCAAGAATAAGTAGGAACACTTAAGAAAGCCAAGAAGGGAAGGGAATTATAGTAAGACATTAAAGAAATGAAAGTATGTATTTGGGAGGAAATAAAAATAGATATTATTACTAGAATAAAAGGAATCTATATAAGAGGATGTGAGAGGAAATTTAACAGAAATCTTCCCAGAATCTGTGCTAAAAAGACATAAATGGATTTGGAGAAATTGATATTTGACAGCTGTGGTCACTATCTACTAAAATAAGTATTTAATAGGCAAAATTTATTTTTCAATGAAAGTAAGAATCTTCTATTTCCATAGCTAAATAACAGAACTTGAAGTAGTAGAAGACTCTATTTGGAGATTGCTAATAGAACTGGACAGGCAAGGTGAAGTAGTCACTGGTAAGATCATAGAACTACAATTTAAATATAGACTTAGGCCCTTCCCAATCAATGATGTTACATCCATACTCCTAATTGTTTAGTCTTTTATAAAATGATGGTACTCCTACCATATGGCCCATTAATTTATACTCTTGTGTTCAAATAGTTTTGAAAAATAGTAAAATGTATTTCTATTCTCTTCTTAAGGACTTGGTGGTGTATCTCAGAAGATGTAAATAAGAATTTTCTGTATAAGGCTAAGCTTGATCAGAAGAAGCAATTTTAGAACTAGGGCTCTTAATCAGCCTGTATGTCAGTGAAATTTTGCATAAATACATTTTTTTTTCTGGGCAGATGGTTCATTAACTCTCTTAATTTTAGTTCCCCCAAATTTTACATGTCTCATTGTTAAAGTCTTAAGAGCTATATTTGAACCATCGTTTGATCAATCTTAACCAAATATCTCATCTGCCAAGTGAAATATTATTACCCATTCTATCTCAAAAACAAAACCTGGCATGTCTTTGTTATCACAGCCAAACTTCCCCTATCCTGACTTGTATACATACCAGTACATGGGGAGCCACACCAGTCTGACTCCTAAGCCTGAACTTTGAACTATTCTGCTATACTGCCTTTATTTTACAAATGACCTGTTTTATGCATATTCTTTCATTAATCTCAAGTTTTCTGAGAAAACACTTCCCTGTCTTCTCAAGGGGACATTTTACTCCTGCAAGGTGCTAGTTTCCAGGGAATAATGACAGGTGTCAGCCTGCCAAACTTCCCCAAAGGGCTATTTTGACATTTGAGATAACCTCCAACACTAAACTGGGAAATCTATTAGAGGTACTAAAAATATTAATGGAAAGCTAATTGAGAGAAATAACAAAGAAATTTGGATCATAGGATGCCCATAGAACCTCTGCTGTACAATGGATGCTACCCTATTTAAAATTAAATATTTAGAAGTTAGAAAAACTTCAGTACATAAATATTTTGTAAAGTTTTTGTAAAAGTAATTGTATGAAATTCTTTCTACTTATACACTTCCAGATTATTGAGATGGTCAACAAGACCTTTTTCCTGAAAATTGCCTTGATGAAGGTGGTGATGATGGACATAGAAGCTGATATTTATCAAGGGCTTACTATTTGCCAGGTGATGTGCTAACAACTGATTTTCCTTTAGCAACCTTATATGGTGAGTGTGATTACAGCCACCATTATATAGAGGGAAAGCTTATAACTAAAGAAAGTGTACTGAAGCCAAGCTCAGACAATTCAGAGTTCCCATGCTTAATCACTTTAGTATATTTGCCCTGTGCAACTGAAATAAAAATTTCTTCTCAGGTAAAGATTTCCTAAGATGCTGGATTGTAGATTGAGGTTCTTCATCAGAAACTCATCTCTATTATTTCTCATGAAAACAAACAAACTTATAATTAAGAATGGGAAATGTTGAATGGTCCTGCAATTCAGGGACAATGCAAAATCTTGAGTCAATACACCAAGGACGCAAAATCTTGAGTCAATTCACCAAGGACTCAACACTTTTACTTTTGGAGCAAAGACTGTATTTTTAAACTTGTATGTTGTCATTTCATTTCAGTTGTAAACTGAAATAAACAGTATTCAGTATACAGCAGGTCTCCAAAGTATTCATATAATATAGAACATAATCCTTCCAAAAATAAGCTGTACTATTGTATCAGAAATCAGCCTTATCTAAAATAGGAATTGAATGGAGCAAGATATTGCTTGGAGTTAGGAGTAGGAGAAAAAAAAAGGACTGGAGAGAAAGGGAAAACATTTCAGAGAAATTCTGTATCTTTGATTTATTTCCTCCGTTAGTTTTCATCTTTTAAGTCTGAGTTTAAGGTCAATCAAGCATTTATTTAATTATGCAGAGAAATAAGTAATGCAATCCCAAATTATAGTTCATTGACATTTAAATATTTATTTTATTTATTATACATAGGGTTTTGTGTACAGTATGCACGACCCTGGGAAAATAAATAACATCAACTGGAATTGTATTTGTTCATAGCTTTCTTTTTCTTTAGAAATTACTTGTGAAAACAAAATATAATGTTAGTGTCTTTTTTTTCTTTTTACTTCCACAGTCTTCCAAGGGGTGTGCTTATCTTTCAAAATTGAGTATTAATAAAAAAAAAAGTCAAATGGATTTGAAAGCTTTAATTTAGGTAAATCAGGAAAGTGAAAATATAGTATTTGCCATAGCTGCAAAGAGGCTTAGCTTTGCTTTCTGATGCTTTTCGTATATTTCTAGTTGCCATGGCTTCCTGCCTATCATGTTCATGACAAGCATTCAAAGCAGAAATATTGTAGGAGGATTGCTGTCTGAGAACACACATACTACTAAAGGCCCTTATTTCTGGCTCACTGACACTATTCACTTAAACATAAAGATTGAGTGGCCAAACAAGCAATACGTATCTTTATTCTTGTTTTGTCAATGTCAAGACCCTTTAACCTGGCATGTTGACTTTATTATGGAGTGGCTTTTCTTTCTGTGTGTTATTAAATCAGTGCCTCTTAGTGGTCAGTAGAGGTCATAGCACCATTCTTTGCATTGGCTTGCTAAGTACACTCACTCGGTGAGCCTCTCACAGTTTGGATGTACATAGCTGCTCTAAGATCCACACTTTTTCACACATATTTTACTAACTTAATTGTTTCTTGGGTATATGAGTCATTTTCCTGTTTCTGTGGCAATTACAATATCTATATTTGTCTTAGACTTAAAAGGCCTATAAATGTTCTGTCCAATACAGTAGTCACAAACCACATGTGGATTTTTAAATTAAAATGAAAATTAATTAAATATACCAGAAAGTTCTATTGTCCAGTGCTGGTTTCTAAGGCAAATATAAAATCTGTAAGATATATACTGAGACAATAATTTTTTAAGATTTTTAATCAAACAGTTTTTATTATCCACATATGAATTATATTTATAAAACACTACTCTGTTCTAAAATTTTTTCTTGTTGCTTTCAAACATATCTTTAAGTTTGCAAACAGCATGTTTTACTCTGAAAAAATCTGGTCAGTTGGCTATAAGTAGATATTTTTCTCAGCCTTCTTCCAGAGGGCATACAGTATAAACTGGAAATAGCAAACAAGCAGAACCATTTTTTTATTACTGCAATTTCCCATTATGATCCATTATAACTAAAATAACCTTTGTTCTCATTCACCTGCCTTTAAGGACATTTCTAGAATATACATCATATCAGAGATTTTAAAATTAAATATATTTATGTTTTTTACTATCACTTTCCTTTGATGTTGATTTATATATAAATACATATATATCTTATCTGTTATATATACATTTCTTCTTTCAGTTTGAATAGTAGTTTGACTATCACAAAAATTTTACCTCTTATTTAAAAATATAACATATTTATTCTAATACCTTGTGCAATTGAAGTTCTATTTAATTCTTAATCAGTATTTTATGTTTATATACCATATGTAGACATGTGATCAAATGGCATTTTTTATTGTTGTTATTGCTTCATGAACAAGAAAGGGACAGCAAGAAATATAGTGAATGTGTGCTTAATACAACTTACATAATTTATAGTTTTAAAGAGAATTCCACTGGGTCTTAACTGTCCATAACAAGCCATTACTTTTTTAATACATGGAAATCATTGTCCTTATCTTAGAGTCAGAACTTAAAATAGTACACAGCTAAGAAATTTTCCAATCATGCAAATGTTATTGGTACATTTTAGTGAACATACTTTAATGTTGTCATGCTACTATGAATCAGAACTTCACCAGTACAAGAGCTTTAAACAGATATTTCTGTATATACACATCCACATGTTAGTGGATGTTATGAGGTTGCCCAAATCCTCCTTCAGTACCATCAGTTCCCCCACTACTGAGAGTGCTGCCCAGAGAGCCCTTAGTATTAGCCTCTGCTGAAGATGACTTCTTGCCCAAGCCATAGCCCTTTCCAGGGAAGCCCAATGACATTGGAACTTAGCAGGCTATCTTCCTCTTGGGCTTGAGAGAGCTCTGAAAGGCTATCTCAGCTTCAAAGCTCCCAGAGCAGTGAACTAATGCTTTTTGAGCATTCATCTTAGCCTAAATTCTCCATCTAGACAATTCTATTTTCTCTTCCAAAGGTGGTGATTTCACAAATACCTTCTACAAACTTCTTGCCTACTGATCTCTGTTTCAGAAGCTGGTTCCTGAGATATCCAACCCCTAACAATGCATACACCTATCACCGTTTTCTTAAAATTTGAAGTTTATACAGGTATTATCTCTATTGAAGTTGACTGAATTGCTTAACTTCCCAAGCCTCAGTCTCCTCCATTTTATTTTCATATTGTTGGTTGATGGGAATGTGGTTATTCTTAACATAGGGCTATTAAACCAACCGGTGAAGGAAATCAGGAGGATTAAATAAGAAGTTGTATGTAAAATAGCTACTTGAAAGCACTTAATAAATACTAATTGTTAGAAAATCAGACTAATTTTGACTCATACTCCCACATATAGAAAATAATATTTAAGAATGAATTATGCTATTTTTGCAAAAACTAAATAATATTTAGTTAGGGTATCCAAATCTTACTGTAGGAAAATTAGGATAGCCATGTTGTGAAAATACTCCAAGAAACATAGTACTGCATTTTGAAGTCCCAAAAAACTGCCATTTCTAACAGTTAATTGACAATGAAAGAATCCTCAAGAAAAAAAAAATGCTTAACAATCTGTACTTCATATTTCTCAATGGAAGCCAATTTATGTTTATATATATAGCACAGATAGCACTATTAGCAGAATAATCCAGCCAAATGAATCATGACTGAAAATCTCATTACCAGAAGGCACCATGCTGATACCATAGACCTCACATACTTCTTTCTTTCATCTTTGTAGCAACATCACATTTCTTCTGCTATTTAGTAGGTGGGTTTTAGTAGTTGCTTCTGTTTTTTTTATAACTATATTACTTTGGTATTATAATACATTTCTTGTAAATGGTGAGCCTAAAATTAATTTACTCATTCAAAGGAGAATCTACAAACATGGACAACTGTTGCTAATAAATTTATTTACAACTAACTAATGTGCAATTTGTTGCTTGTCAAAACATTGGAAATTATGTTCTTGTTTCATGTAAAATATAATTAGCCAATACTTTCAGTAGGATGTGCAAGCAGAGGAGGTATTACCAACTTGGGACTCCACAATCTATGTTTATTCTCTTTAATTTTTAAAAATTAAAGAAGCCCTATTTTCTATTCAAATGAAATCAAATAGAATAATTTAACACATTGTCTTCATGTCTAGCTGTATTTATGACAAGCAGTGTAAATAAAATCTGTAAAAAGAACCCACTTGGAATCTGTTCACTAATGAATCATAATAGATATTCTGTTCTGATATGTATGTCTATAGATATAGCTGGGCTCAAACTCTTGTGTTTTTATTTTTAAGAAAGTAGTTTATTTCAACATATTTTTATATAATGGAAAATTACAAACTTTATTTCACAGGGTGCAGATTTTGTCATGTATGCTCCATACTTAATTTTATTTTTGGTGCTTATTCTTTTCCCTTTTAATTTTTCAGTACTCTTCTTCCCAGGTGCCCTTTCATAAACAACTAGAAGAATGAACAGTGTCAAAAGAAATTCCAAATCACATAATAACCACCAAAAGATGATCAAAGTTCAGAGTACCATCACCAATTAGTATTTATTAAGCAACCACAGAGATCTGTGTACCATCCTACCACTCAGATTTTCTTTTTAGACCTAAGATCTACCCAGACATTATTCCTAGGTCATAAAAGAGATATTCTAAAATAAACATACTGAAAAAAAATTCATTTTAGCCAAGAGGAGACAAAGAACTTGGTTCTGTAATGCAGGATGAAAAGGGGAACTTTGCAAAATAATTTAGGAGTAGTTGTATTTTGAATATATAGTTTCCATTCTTTATTGAGCTGAAGCCAAAGCATGTTCTATGCTCTCTAGTTCATGTCAGGTTCCCTTATCTACCTCAGATTCCTCTTCCTCTTCTAGAATTTTCTCCATACCAAACAGTTCTTTTTTCTTCTTTCCAACAGTGTTCTTCCTCCCATCTGTTAAATGAAGTCTTGTATAAGGGCTCACTGCTAGATAAAGTTCTGCCCTCAACATGGTAAGTTTTGTAAGGCCCTGGAAACCAGGCCCTGCTCAGCCCCGGGATGGACGGCGACCCAAATACTCACAAGAGACCGGTCTTGATGCAAACAGCAAGAGGTTTATTGATTCCACCAGCGCGCTGGGGTCAAGACTCATATCTCACGCAGGAGCAGAGTCCGACCCCGAGCAGAGGAGGTTTTAAAGGAAAAGGGACCACAACCAGGGGGAGGTTGCTGATGATTTGATAGCAAAAATATTTCTTAGAGTCTCACAGGGCTTTATCTTCACAATCTATCAGTTTTGGGGAGGATTACCTAGGCAAGCTATTGTGTCATTGTGTTCAGGCCGGTTTTTATGACTCAGGCCAAGGGTCAGAGCCTACTTAAAATTTTCCTATTCTTTCAGGTGGTTTCGGGGAAACTGAAACTTAGGCCTTCTGATTTCTGAGGCTTTCTGAGGCCTGTCATGGCGTTAGTTTGGTCCTTTCAGTTTCTTCTAGCCTACTTTTCCCACATCATCTTACCTGGAAGAGAGCAAACTTGGGTCATCTCATCCTCATGCTCAAGTGGGGTGAGCAGAAAAGCACAGTACTGACTACTGATGAGAGAATTTGCTTACCTGGACTACACAGGGTTTAACCACTTAGGCCCATTAGCAACTCAGGCAGCATGCTGTGAATAGAAATGTAACAGAATTGAAAACAAAACCCAGCTACTAATCTGTGTGGACCTAGGCAAGTCACTTAAGCTTTCAGAATTCCAGTTTACTTATCTATAAAATCTGCTAATGATACTTACCATACAGATTCTGTGAAAATCAAATACATTGTAGGCTAATGTGGGTGGCAGGGAAATACAATAGCAACCCAAGCCTAAAAATCAGTCACATTGTATTTGAAACTTGCTTCTTTCAAATTGCTTGATAGTATATGACCTTGAGCAAATTACTCTAAATCTTGATTTATGCCTCTGAAGATGAGAATAACACTAATACCTAACACATATTTAAGATAATTAAACAAGATATAATTAGTAAATCATTTGGCATCATGTCTGGCACACTATGAAGACTCAGTGTTAGTTCTTGTGAATCATAAAGTGCAGCACCAAAATCAACCATAAACATTCTTATTTTATAACAAGATAATTAAAAATAATAATACTGAGAAGTGGGAGAGAAAAGTAAAGAGAGATAAGCATGGTTCTATCATTCACTTAACCTAGTATTTACTATTGTTTTCGTTCTACACATGCATTTGCTATTTTATGAAGGTTTCATTCTGGTGTTGTTTTGGAAGCTTGGAAGGTGTAAAAATGGATGTTTCAATAAGAAACCTGAGTCTTATCTCTGCATGTGAAATTGTGTAAACATAACAATGTGATCCCATCAGAAAATGTTCTGCAGGCAACAGCAAAAGAAAGGGATTCAATAAGAGGAGCCCTTGTAATGACATGCACAGTATATAAAAATTTTATACAACATTGCACTTTATATTTTTCCTGCTTTTTTCCTTTATATTTTAAACACTTTTTAGTTCAAAATAATTTTGTAAACTTAATTGTTCTTTGAGAAACAGAAAATAATTAAGTGATCAAACTGCATGTAGGATTCAAGTTGATATCATAACATGGCTCTCCCAACACAGAGATGTGGAAAAATGCCTAACAAGTGATAGAAAAATCATTGAAGCTATGCTTGATACAGTCATATATGCATTTTTCAGGACTGGGGAGGAAAGGTAAGGGAGTCAGACCAGAGAAAGACAAACAGCAAGAGTTTGAAGAGGAAGAATTTGGGATTACCTTAAAGGACATTTACAGGATAGGAATTCCTCAGTGACTGTGATGACTAGGTGGGTTTTGCAGAGTTCTTAACTTAACCAGAAGGACAATGAGTAGAAACAGAGAGCTCAGCCTGACTGCCTCCTTGGCTCTGAACATGTATTTGGTAGAGTAGAAATTTCTGAGGAAGAAATAGTTCTACTTTTTGACCAAATAGAGGGAAAGTGAAAAACTTCCCCTTTTTTCATGGCCCACTTCTATAAAAGTAAGTTTTATGTAAAAGAAAGGCAGTTCAGCCAACAGTAATGATGTAGAATAATCTGAATCATGCAATGCAAGGAGAGAGAATGCTGGAGAGAAACTACTCAACAGCCAAAAGGGTTTAGTACTTCCACCTGGCATTCTATCGTTAACATTTATTGTAATAGGAGAAAAATAATAAGAGTATTTTAATAACAGAAAAGGGTGTACATCTCTCCTTCATTCTTTTTCCCTCTCTGTCTCTCTCTTTCTCTCTTGCACAGACACACACACACACACACACACACACACACATACACATACACAGCTATAGTATGGCAAAAGCAGGATAGGATAATTGAAATAGCATCTCATATTTGAGCCAATGTCTTGTGTTGCCTCAATGTTATAGGCATTAATAATAACTGCAATTACAAATTTTCAAGATTCTTTTATTTTAGTTGGCAGCAGGTTTTTCTGAAAGACTAATTTTTGCCTGATGGCCCATCAGCTCAGTTTTGGAGAAAATATCGTCATTTCTGTGTGGCTTTCAGGAAACATGACTGCATACATTGATGAAAGTCAGCCAATTCCCCCCAAATTGCCTCAATTCTGATCAATAAAACTGAGGCACATCCAATAGAAGAGTTACCCATTTCATGGCCTTTCTCTTCTAGTCTAGGAGGACCCCTATTGTGGAACATATTCATAGCGAGGAGAAGGGAAAAGCCATCCTGGGGAGTGGACCTCAAGAACAATAAATTTCAATCTTTAATTTTATTAGCAATGAATTTCCCATATTTGTTTACAATGCTCTTTTGGCCAGAGTACTAATAATTATGTGTATCTTGCTAATCTTCTGATAAACTCAGAGTCTCAGAAGAAAGTTGAGGGTCAAAAGTAAGTTCTAGTCTGAGCCTGCTTGAACCCAAAACAGACAAGAGTAGTTCTCTCCCTACTCCTGCATATACATGCTTTGCTCACTCAAACTGGCAGATAGTAGTAAAGAAGCTCTTGTAGAGGATTACTAAAGATACTAAAGACTCTGGGAGAGAGGCACTGGAGCTCTAAATATAAATAGTTTCGATTTGCAGATTCACTGATGCCAAAGGAATACAAAGGGAAGACGAAGGAAAAGGTACACTTGGGAGAAAAGTGTTCTCTTTTCCGGAATGGGAAGTAAGGTGAGCAGCATGGGATATGTAGGAGACATTATATTAAATAATTCAGGAGACCTACAGGCCTATGATCAATGATTGAAGAAACAATATTAAGGAATCATTAATTTATGGTACTGTATCCTCTTCTGGGAGTCTATGCATCTCTGACTGTGGCAGTGCTTAAAAAGTCTGGAATATCGGAATTCATGCTGAATGCTGAACAAAGAGTAATATGCTGTTCCCCAAATACAGAAAACTTTGAATTCTTTGGTAGAGAGTCACAGATTTAAGACACTGATACTAGTAGACATACTATTGTGGAGAAGTATAAGGGGAAATAAGCCTTCACTTGTCCAGCAGGGTCATAATATTAGAGAAAGTACTTTGGGCTGTCTGGTACAGGGCTTCGTTTTCTAACTGTTGAGAAATGAATGATTTGTAAGTATTGAAGGTAGACAATATATCATTTGAAAGACTTTGGAGACACATGTTAGATGACTGTTTTCTCAGTTAAGCATATAGAACATGTCATCTTCATTAAGGGATGAGCAGCAGGTCCAAAAAAATGCTGATTTTTGCCTATTGGTCTCATCACATCAACTTTAGAGTGTTAGGATTACTGCTATGAAAAAATAAATAAAGGGAATAGATGGTAACAGAGTGTTATAGAAACTAGTGTGGTCAGGGAGGGTCTCATTGATGAGATAACATTTAAGCAGACACTTGAATGCAGTGATGGACTGAGCCATTCATACCTGGGGAGGAAGAGCAAGCTGCGCCCAGTGAAGAGTAAATGCAATATATAGGAAGATGCTTGCAGCAAGAAGGTCAAGGTGCTTTGTGAAAGATTCTCTCTGTATAGCCAAACCTTATTAATGTGTTTTAAATATATCCACTTAGCAGTAGATCAGCAGTGGGCTCAGCAGGAGGTGTGGTGAATACAGGAGGTATGATGTCTCTGGCCTTTAGCAGTGATCAGTGATAAATCTGGAAGCTTGCATGTAACCTCTCAGAATTCAGGAAGGTCATTTAGATAATGCTTCTGTATTAAATGTTATGGATGGCAACAAGACTTTCATACTATGCAAAGATGCAAGTTAGGTGTTTTCTGGAAAAAGAAGTCAATGACTAATGCTATTTAGAGACTATCAGAAGTGAAGGCATATTGCCCTGTCCTTATACACAAGTTTATGGTTCTGAAATAGATTTCCATGAGAATGTGATAGCCTTCCAGGTATTAACTAATATGAACATACATATCATCAGATTGCACATTACAGCAGCTTTAGCCAGAAGTGGGAAAAAACACTAAATCCATGAGTCACATGGAGCACATTGCTGTTATTACTTAATAATCAGACTATAAGAGCCAGCTACGATAAGAGACGAAGGTTTTCTATGAGCATGGAGTTTAAGCCACTTAGGCTGTTACAGTTTCCTAGCAACAGTGTTATGTGAAGGATTGGTGGACTCTCGGGCAGACTGTCACTCTACTCGTCCACTGGTGAAGTCCTGCTTCTAGTCCGTCAAATCTAAATTTACCTGCCACTTTTCAGATGCTGTTTTTGTACTATCTTCTAATACAAATTACTTACTTACCCCTTATTATTCTATTTCATTGGATCCTGCTTTTCATAAAATTTGTCACAAATTATAATTATATACCTGTGGGATTTTTTAAAAAACTCTCCACAATTAGACCGCAAGTTCTGAAGATCAGACACTAATTCTATTTGGAACAAAATAACCTTCAGTGACTAATGTTTGAATGAATTGAGGAAGCACTAATTCAGATAAGAAATCAAAGTAAGCACAAAAAAGAAAATTATCAGGAGGAAGGTATGAAAAGCCACCAAAAGGAGAAAGAATTTAGTGCATTCATGAAGCTAAGGGACATTTCATTAGGGTGAAGTGAAATGTGAAAGCAGCCAAGGGCTGGGAAATACAAAGATCATCAGGCAATCACAGAGGGCATGAGGCGAAGTTTGCTCATGCATTAGAAAACCAGGGAAGGTTTTCATCAGCAAAGTAAGATGAGCCGAGCACTCGGTTTGAAGCAGGGAGAATGGATTGAAAGAGGCAAAACTGAAAGAGAAGACTGGGGTAACTGACGCAGTGATCCACTAAAATGTGGTCAGGACAGAGGGGATGGAGGGAAGAACAGTAGCCCCCTGGTCTGTGGTTTGGCTTCCAGCGGTTTCAATTCCTACGGTCAGTCCTGGTCCAGAAGCAGATGATCCTCCTTCTGCTGTATGGTCAGAAGGTCAGTAACCGCCTAACTCTGCCTCACGAGGCCTACGTCATTTTGCCTCACTTCATCTCATCATGTAGACGTGTTATCATCACACATCATCACAGGAAGAAGGGTGAGTACGATACAATAAGCAATTTTAAGAGAGAGAGACACCACATCCACATAACTTTTAAGACAGTACGCTGTTATAATTGTTCTATTTTTTTTTACTAGTTATTTCTGTGACTCTCTTACTGTGCCTAATTTATAAATTATTCTTTTCATAGGTATACTTTTCATTCATATGTGTGTATAGGAAAAAGCATAGTCTGTATAGGTTTCATACAATCTGCTATTTCAGACATCAGCTGGAGGCGTTGGAACATATCCCCAGCAGAGAAAGGAGGACAACTGTAAATGCACTTGAAATATCCCAGAGCTATAATCAGAAACATTCAGTAGGAATTAAGCTAAAAGAAAAAAAATAAAACCTAAAGATGAAATTAAATTTTTATAAATTGTGAATGGGAAAAGAACTCAAAATGTTTGAATTGATAGAAAATACCAGAAAGTAGAAAAATGTTGGCAGAGTTTACTATTACCTAATTTAAAACAAACAAACCAAACAAACTAGAACAAGGAAAACAAAATTCAGAAAATATTCGCAGTAAAAAATATTCACAGCAGGATAGGGTATTAATTTCTTTGTAATATAAAAACTCCATGTAAATTGTACATTAATCCATAAAATCCAAGTGATAAATAGGCAAAGGTGAAACAAAATTTCACCAAAGAACTATAAACATTTGAAAAACATGAACAATTATTCAACATAAATTATTACCAAAGACACATCTAGACTCACAATAAAATGTATTTTATATTCTTTGGAACCATCAACCATTAACATGATAAAAATTTCACCAAATCACAAAAATAGGATTTATTACATGTAAGCTACTATAAGAAATACTGGTGAGACAAACACATCCTAAATTACTGTGTATTATAAATGTGATTCATGTTTAGAAAACATATGACAGCTCCTCCTAATTTTCTACTTCTATTCTGTATTCCCATAAACATTATCCTGTTATAATATTGCTCCTATAAATAAGCATTATATTCATTTGCATTCTTCTATTTCTTCTTTTTCTTTCACTTCTTTATTATGATGATGAAATTTTAGACATCATTTTTTCTTATTTCTTATTCCTTATAAAAGAAATTACAATGTATATATTTGTACCTATAGTATTAGTCACAGTCCATCAGGTTCTTAGAAAATAAGAGTATTTATAAATGTATTGGTTTTAGAAGGCAAACACAGAAAAATATAAGTTGCAGTATGGTTTCTCATACATATGATGAATATTTAAGATAATTTGAATTTGTGTATTTGGAGAGAGATTCTTTTCAGTGTGGATTAAGAAAATAAAAGTACTTTTACTTAAGCTATATTCCTTTCTATATGCTAATTTTACCTTGGATTTTAAGTTTAACCAGCCAAAGCCTGACCTAATTACAATACATTTATAATGTCAAATCAAACGCATTTACCTGTTTGGATTCCCCTTAAAGGCCTTGAGTGCAGCAAGTAATGATAAATGTTTTGCAGATGTTTACCAAGAGCAAACATTAAAAACAATGGTCATTTATAATTAATCAAAATTATTCTAAAGAGGGTGTTGTATTAGCTAATGGGTAAGATAAGACAAAGTAGGACCAAAATCCTTTTTCAATGGAAAAAAAAAGTTATTTCTATGAGCTTCTTGCAGATTCTTTCTCATTCCTTATATTTTTGTAACAATAGAATCATCAGAATGGAGTTTACCAGTTATAAAATAGGGTGATTACTCACCCTTGTCCCACCAATTTCTGCTCTTCTTATTCTATGAAGAGACAGATTATATCATCTTCATCATCACAAAACATCATACAGACTATCAAGGACTTAATTTTGTATGACACTGTAACAAAGAAGATATAAAAATCCCAGACACCAACCCTTACTTACTGTCCTCACTGTTTCTTTGAGCCCTGGCAGCAGAAACACTGGAGAGAACTCCTGTGGTTAGCTCTGCTCTAAAAATATTTCTAGTTCCTGATATATATATTACAAAAATCCAACTTTTTCTGAGAGTACAAGGAACGGTGTTGATGATGAGACATTACAAGAAATGTCCTAGCAGGGAGAAAAACATTATACTTCAAAATGTTCAAAACAGTGAGAAACCACAGGATGGCAAATACACTGCAGTACAATAGAACGAGCCAAACCTACAGATCAGGCAAGCATTGAGGTGTAGAAATCCTAAGCTAGTATAAAGTTTCACCGCACCAGTGGATATCATTTAGTCCAACAAAAGCAGTCTTCTGAGTAATGGGAATAACATTAAGGAAAAATCATAATTACATGGGTGGATACCTCATGCTACAAATCCTACAGAGCCATCTAGTTCTTCTGTGATGCATATTATATGTACTGTGGAAGAATATCTTCCTTACAAATAAATAAATGACCGCAGCACAGAAAAAGAAGACACAATGAACAGTGTTGAAATATTCAGTCCCTCACTGCTCTGTATCTGGCAAGTGACTAGGATGCTACAGGCAGTACTAAATAGTCTAATAATCTTAGGCGGTGGCAATAGATGAGTGTGTACTGGCTGAACCCATTCAATATGATAATCAGAAATATATTGCTACATATAACATCTGGGAAGCAATATAAAAGGCCACAAAGTGTCTAAAAACAATGACAGAAAGATTTATTCTTATTCTAAAATGATGAAGTTCCTATTAAACAGTCTTTTTCCCTTTACATAGAATTAAAATTAATGCCTGTCATGAAAAGATATATAAGGGCTAAGTTGAACAGTTATCCCTAGTTATTGACTACACAATGTTGTCATCCCATCAGCCCACCCAAACTACATAATGACAATGTGTTTTCTCAAGGAAGTCAGAAAAGATCACAACTGCTTAATAATGTTTTATATGACCCAAGAAATATATATTAACCTAGAGTTATATTTTCCCCACCCTTACTTCAGATCCAAATAACAAGGAGTAAAAGCAAGTTGTAAGACTTTAAAATAAGCATATATTATTTTGGGATAATGTTATATCAAAGCAAACATTAAACTGATGTTCATTAGCTACTTTATGTAAGAGTATATTGAATTTTTTCTTTCTTTAGGAAAGAATATTTCCAGATCAATTTGTGAATCTCCCATTTTCATAAATTCCAACTTACTTGGCTGAATAGTCTACAGTCAACTTCTATCGCTTCATTTTCATGCATTTCCTCTTCAACCTTTTGACATTTGATTTTCATTTCAAAACTCTGATAAAGCTGTCTTCTCAAACATCACCCAATAATGTTTATCCAAATTATGTTATTTGATATCTAGCCAAGAGTCTCTTGTGACTTCTCACCTGTTTGATCTCCTCCAACTTTTCCTTGGCTTCTATAGTATGGATCTCTCCTGGTATTTCTCTGAACTTCCTGTAAGCCATATGCTTGATTCCTTCAGTTAAGTCTCTTTCTGCATCATTAGAAGTCTAGCTATTCCATTTTCACTCTTTAATCCACAGACTCTTCCAGGTCACTCTCGTCCCCTCACATGGCTTTCATGTTCAAGTTTTTTTAAGTGACTTCCAGATATACCAAATGGCCTCCCAAACTCTATACTCTAATTACACAAAGGGTATGCAGTTACTCTAATTTCATCATATCCCCAAGAAAACTTGGCATTTTCCTTGCAGACCTGAGTTTTCATTTTAGTTAATGGTCTTATGATATTCTCAACTGCTTAAATACAAATATTTTACCATCAGTAAATCCTGCCCTTCTTAATCCCAAATAGCCAGTCTTAAATTACATGATTGTTATCTTTGTTCTGGATTGTACAATAATTTCCTAACTGGAAATTACTGTAGAAACAGTTCCCACAATTCTTGTGGTTTTATCATTTACTTTCTAAAACCTAAATCTGAAAGTGTCACACCTCTACTAAAAAACTAAATTCAATGCAGAGTAAAGGTGAAATCTCCCAGATTTCCATGACCTGACTTCAATCAATATTATAGCTTTATCTCCTTAGGGTATCCATTCCAATGGTCCTTGCTTTTTAGCATAATTATGCTAAATATTGTCTTTCTTGGTGACTTTTGCTTTCTGGAACACTTTTTATTTCATATACGTACGTTGAAGTTTTTCCCAAGGTTCAGCTTTCACAGCTCAGCTCATTAATATTGCTGATGAAACCTCTGCAGAGATAATTAATTAGATTAGATCCCTCTGTTACTGTCTTTCTATATCCCCTTCTTTATATCTGATTTATAGACTCAGTAAAATAACAGTAGTAGCATTTACACATCTAATGGGTTTAAGTTCTCAGTAAATTGTGACCCCCTCAAAGATCATATTGATCTTTGAATTCCTACCAATTATGGGTAGCAGAAATTAGAAAACAACAGAATACATAATTTAAAAATACCCTGTTACTTCTTATATACCATAATACCCTACTACCTATTAACTAGTCTTTGAATTCCTATCATTTATTGACTAATTATGGGTAACAGATCCTCAATAATTACTTTTAATTGTGTAAATGAATGAGTGGGTTCAAGTCTTAGCAGCAGTTAAGAAACTAGATAAGCAACAGAATATATAATTTTTAAACACCCTCTTATTTCTAATATACCATAATACTCTACTACCTATTAACTAGGACTACTATGTATACTTCCACTTTATTTAATGGACTATCACTTTTGTTCAATAATATATATGTCTTCAATGACCGTTCAATGTCGTGAGGTGTTTAGTGTTCAGCTCCATTCACTACCTCTGTTGTTATAGGTATGAGGAGACAAAGGGTAGTAGTAATGTTAGTGTGAATTTAATAAAATGTAAACTCACATAAGCAGCTAGCATTCACATTACAGCACTTAATATTATTCAGTAGAAATTTGGAGTAAACACAATTTTATTCCAGTATGTCAAGAAAAATAAGAAAATTCTCAAGTGGAATGCTATATAGTCAATTCCTATGATGTAAAGCATGTTTTATAATATTGCCTAGAAGTACAACTTTCTTCCAAAATGCATATGTTGTCTTGTTCACTAACTGGAATTTTAGGTACCCAACCCAAAAGAATAGAACTGTTATTACAGTGAATGGAATATCATATGGCAAGTCTGCTTAGTGTTATCTATTCTCATACTACTTTTTACCATCATGCATTTTTTTTTCCTTCTGTAATTGTTCAACATTTCAGCATGTAAGTCTGAGGCGGGGGAAAACGTCAGAATGTGAAAGTGTGGCTGTCTCAGTACATTATAAGTCTGTATTTATTACACAGACTTCGATCATGCTGTCATCCCACAGGGGCATGCCAACTGAAAATTTTCCTATGTTTCAGTTTGTATGTAGGAGAAAAATGTATTATGCAAAGTGAAGAATCAGCAGCCAAGAGGTAAACGCTGCTAAATATCAGTTGACAATATCATGAGCCCTTGCACATGGTAAACTATATATTTTTGCCCTATGGCAGTGTATTAACTGGAAGAATAGCCTTTCTGTACTCTGACTTCTTGGAAGCAAGATTCTTTAGAAGAACAAAAATTGATTGCATGAAAATTTTTCTCACTTGAGTTAGGGAAAGTTGTCTTAGTTTTATAATATAACCCAAGATTGTTACTAAGTCATCACATTAATTCATTTTGGAAAAAAAAAACATTCATATTTAGAAGACAGCATGAAATTTTTCATGAAAAATATTGAACTATGAAAATCACTGTGAGAGATTGAAAAAGATAAACATATGATTTCTGCCCATGAAGAATTTGCAGCTTAAAAAGTTAAAATGTATGAATAAATATGCATTTTAAATAGTTATAAAACTATTATAAAATACTCAACCACATTTTATTCTAGTTTGTTTTGGGTTTCAGTTTTGTTCAATTTAGAAATGCTTATCACATGCACAGTATTACACAAAATTCTTCATGAAAGAATTATTCTCTGATGACAAATTTTTCATAAAATCAATTATGTAAACTGAAATCTCTTCCTGTGTTTTGGCTTAATTCTATTGCTCTAGTTGTCTTCTGTAGCATCAGTAACAAATCCTTCTAAATTATTTAAAGTGTAGAGTATTTTATTATCTGACCCCATAGTACTTCATCAGTTTTCATGTGCAATATTGTTTTGTTTGAATTTCACATGTTTTTTCCCTATAAGACATTTCTATCAATTAAAAAGGAAACTTGGGTTTTTCTGGAAATTGCATAAAATGTGACAGTCACTCAAAGAAAATTTTGTTCTGGTAATCAATTAATGTACAGGAAACTACCCTCAAAACTTAGCGACTTAAATTCACAAACATTTTATTATATGCTACGATTTTTTTAGGTCAAGAATGTGAACAGAGCTTGGCTAGGCAATTCTGCTCCACGTAAGTCTGACCAGGGTCACTTGGTTTTATGGGACTGATTTAGGCTGGTCTGAAGGTCCAAAACAAGTCTTATTCATATACCTAATGCCTATTAATACACATACCTAATAATCAGCATAACCATAATTTGAATGTGGATGGCTGGAAAACTCCCTCTCCATTTAGTTTTTGAGCCTCTCCACATCATTTCTTTGGCAGGGTTTTTGAACCTCCTGCAGAGAGTATCAGGTTCCAAGAGGCTGAGGCTGAAGCTAGCTTCTTAAAGGCCTGGACTGGCAAAGAGTCACTTCTACTATACTTTATTGATCAAAGTATCAGAT
Source organism: Smutsia gigantea (assembly GCA_032199065.1). NCBI lineage: Eukaryota > Metazoa > Chordata > Mammalia > Pholidota > Manidae > Smutsia > Smutsia gigantea. Next base: position 759,647 of record JAVSCE010019563.1, read on the forward strand.
GCCAGCCAAGATTCAAGGGAAGGAGAACTAGATCTCACTGCCAAAAGAAAAGTGGCTAAGAATTTGTGGCTATCTTTAATCCACCATAGTTGAACCCCTGACCACAAATTATTTGCATTCTTCCAACATACCAAAGACAATTATCCCCTCCCAAGACTTGCCAACTCTGATTCCATTTCAGGTCCCATACAAACAGTGAAAAGGAGAATTTCCTCACATAATATATGGTGCATAATACAGTATATAAGACAAGGCTGAAATTCAGCCAATACATCTGTGGTGCCACAGGAGATATCGAATCATTAAAGCACTTCCAAAAAGTGACTCAGCTGAACTACTGACTCTATTCCTGGCTGGCAGGGCTGCTCCCAGACCTAGGTGTTTATCTTTAGTTCTCACTATACACACTCTGAAATGCTGCTCCTCAAGCAAGGACACTGCGATGTGGAGAAACTAGGTGTTCCTTAGCTCATATTAGGCTGCTAACTTATAAAAGTGTCATGTGGTGTGGGTTTTTTTCCTGCTCTGTCCTGTGATGTGATCTGGTCCCATGCCTACCTATTTGGATGAAGCTGCCCCCGTTCTGCTGAAACCTTGGCTTTGACAGTATAGAACAGCTCCATGCCCTTCCATACTGTGAAAGAATGAAAATTCAGAGGACAGCCTGGACTCTGCTACTGTTCTACTTGTAAATTACATCCCCTCGAGTCTTCATACCTGTACTCTGGCAGCAGCCATGGGTGTCAATAAGCCCTTCCTTTATATAACATCGTTCAATGAAAATCTGAATTACCACTATTCAGGCATTTGTGCATCCATTGAAAATAATTTGGTTTATCTGAAAATGGAAGATACAGCATGTTAAATGAAAAACTAGAATTTATAGACAAACAGAAATAATGTATTTTGCTCCACCATTTCTTCTAAAAAGGCTCAAACTTTGCAAAATTCACTGGTTTTCATTAAAAAAAATAATAATGCAGCTTGTTTTCCAGGAAATCCTACATTAAGTCTTTTACAAATTAAGTTTTCAATGAAATATATTTTCACAGTATCTGCAGAAGATCACAGAGAACAAACGACAGCAAACAGATTTGGAGTCTACTTCTTGTAAAATAACAGCAGTTTTGATGATATGCATTTATGACCTCATCAGCTTCACTACGACTGATTTTTTTGACATTTCTATTTCAGTCTATATATCTGGAGTTTCTCTAGTCAAAAATTCAAGACCCCCATATGTCCCTGGAAATGTATGACATTTTCTACAAACATGACATAGCTTCTGACAGAGCCAATTACAACCCATTAATTACAACTCATACCACCCAGGTCATTATGTGAACAGCAGATCACATCCATATCATTCACTGAGCACTTTGTTAAATTATTTTTCTATTATTATAAACATAGGACTTTAAAAATGAACCACCTTTGAAAAAGCCCAACTAAAAAAATTTCCACTGCTGAATCCTACTGGGACCTAGATATCTGTGTAAACAATCTTTTTAAATTTACATTTTTGATTCATTGTGAAAAGGAGATCCTGTTCCATCTCTTCCTAACAAGTTATTTTCAAAAGTGGGAAAAATCATTGATCTTTTAAAATTCTTATTTTAAAACTACCCTTAATTAATTATTTATGTATCATTATTCCAGAGGGCACTTTAATCAATGTTTTTGCCCTTTCAAAATAGAACATCTTATTTCTTGAAATAAGGAATAATAGGCTTTTATCCTACATGTTGTATTACTTTATTTGTTATTACACTGGATGAAAATTCAAGATTAACACAATAGCAGAAAAATGCCTTAAAATTAAATGGGATTCCATAGATAGTCTCATGACATTACACATTTTAAGTTAGCAGCCTAATATGAGCTAGGAAATACCTAGTTTCTCCATATCCCAGTGTCTCTGGTCCAGAAACAGTACTGGGAGTGTGTGCAGTGAGAACTAAAGACATACACCTGCACGGTACGTATTATTAACTTTTTATCAGTTGTACATTTTACTTTATCAAACTTTTATTATCTGTTACATAGTTTTTCTTTGACCTATGATGAATTTAATTATTTTAACATATTGAAACATAAATAAGCTGATCATATTATCCTTTCTGAAAATTCCCACTTGAATATGTATTGCTGGATTTGCTTTGCTGATTCTGTAATGTATATACATTTTAAAAACTAAAATGTTCCCTTTAATATTTGAACAAGGTTTGTCTTTAGTATTTTTGTGTGTGTGGGCTACTTCTGCCAAATTTTGGTACCAAAGGTAGGAATTCTTCACTTCATAAAATGATTCAGAAATTTTGTATCCTATTCTATACACTAGAACACCTTTACAATGTTTTTTAAAAGTCATTCTTGTCAAATTTTAAAGAATTTACCCTAAAAATCATCTGACCCTAATGCTTCCTATTTGAGATAATTAGTAGACAAATTATTTTATTATGTGTAAGGCTAGAGGTCTAATTTTATTCTCTTCTTATATAGACCTACTGATCATTTATATTTTCTAAAAATCTTCTTTTTATTCTGATTTTTCAAATTCTTTCTGAAAATACATTTACTAAATCATTCCCTTGTAATGCTATAAAATTTTTATTTTAAACAGTGTGCTTGTTTTGTCTCTTTTCCTCAAATTAACTAGGAATTTAAGTTTTCATATTAAAATAATTATATATTTTTTAATTCTGCTACCTAATTTACTTGATTTTTAATTATATCTCTGTTATCTCTCTTTTCTATTTTTATTTGGTATGGTTTGTTTTATACCATAATTTCTTTTCTGTGAATGCTTAATTTTGGCCCTTGTTTTTCATTAGTTGAGTCTTTGACTCCAGAGGGTCTCCAACTTATGATGGTTTGACTTTAAATTTTACTCTACGATGGTGTGAAAGTGGCACACAGGTTGGTAGAAACTTTTATTTGAATTTTAATTCTTGATCTTTTCCTGAGCTAGAGATAGGCAGTGTGATACTCTCCTGTGATTCTGGGCACAACTCCGTCAGTCACACGATCATTAGGGTAAACAAGCTGTACACTTTTGACCACCATTCTTTATCTATACAATCATTCCGTTTTTCAATTTCAGTACAGTATTCAAGAAATGACATGAGTCAGCACTTTATTGCAAAGCAGGCTTTGTGTTAGGTGATTTTGCCCAAATGTAGGCTAATGTAAGTGTTCTGAGCACGTTTAAAGTAGGTTAGGATAAACTATGGTGTTTTGTAGGTTAGGTGTATTAAATGTGTTTCCAACTTAAGATATTTTCAACTTACAATAAGTTTATGGAGATGTAACACCACTGTAAGTCAAAGAAGATTTGTGTTTTGTTATAAACAAAAAAAAAGTTAAGTTGTGGCACACTTGTTGAATCCATTGACATTTTTAAATCTTCTTACTACACTACTACCATCACAACTCCTGCAAGAAGAGCAAGTGGCCTACTATTTATTTGTTCAGTTGTACATATCTACTTCAAACCTCTTTAGATTAGTCTATTTTTGTCTAATGATATGTGCAGAAATACTTTTTGTTCATATCTTTCTGCCCTATGATTTATTTCAATTAATTTTCTTTACTACAAAGAATGTTTTGATTTATATAAACATCTTAATGCAGAGCATTCATATTTTTCTGTACTATCTTTAAATGTTGTTTCTGCTCAGCTTTCTTTTTCTTTTCTCCAGCAAAATCAATAATCTCTTACATTTTCCCTACACAACACTAATTTAATTATCTACACCATTCACGATGACTTTAACTCAGACACAATATTTTGCTTCTTTCATTAGTGAGTGATATGTTTTCTTTTTTCTTCCTTCTGGGGGGAATTATTAGTAATTCACCAATTGTTTTACTAATTTTTCTGTTACATCTATTTTCTTCCTGATTTTCCCCATCAAACACATTTTCTTGAATTTTATTGTTAACAGAAGGCAGATTTCTAATGCATATTTCTTTTTTTCCAAATCTTTTTTTTCCAAAAGCATTTCCTTATCTTTAGATAATACCATAATATCTTATTTTATGTTATTTAAGTTCCCTGTTATATTGGAAAGAATAGTTATGTGTCTACTCATACTTGAGTGAAGAAGGGAATATTCAAGTTTAGAGAGCAATTCTGAAGACCACCAGCAAGGTAATGTTTAGTCTGCTCAGGCTTCCATGACAAAATGCCATTTATTAGGTGGCTTAAGCAACAGAAATTCAAAGTTCTGGAGGCTAGATGTTGTGATCAGGGTGCCAGCATTGTTGGGTTTTGGTGAGGATGCTCTTCCTGGATTGCAGAGGTTGTCTTCTCCCTGTGTCCTCACATGCAGAAAGAGCAAGCTTCCATCTCTGCCTCTTATTATAAGGACAGTAATCCCATCATTGGGATTCCATGCTCTTGACCTCACCCAAATCTAATTTGCTCCCAAAGACCCCATCTCCAAATGCCTTCATATCAGGGGTTAGGGATTCAACACGTGGATTCGAGAAAAACACAAACATTTATTCCATCAAAGGATGATCCTTCTATTCCTTGGTTGCTATTGAAATTCTGTTATTTGATTTTAAGTTTATATGGCTGAGAAATATAAATATTCTTTTTTTATTTCAGTGATTATTGTCATTCCAAGAAAGACAAAAGATTTTTCATGACAAAATTCTCTTTAATGGACCCTTTGAATTATTCATAGAATTCAACATAATTCTGGACACAGCAATAAAAACTCTTACCTCACATTATGTATATATATAAAAGCAAAGTCCTTGATTTGAATTAATACAAACAACTGTAGTATTATTGCTGTGTATAAATTTGTGATTTGTGTTAAGTATCTTTCCTCACTCAAATTTATTAAAACCAAGTATTGAATTGCTCCTTTATATACTCACCAACTATTGAGTAATGTCACAGATTTTTATAAGTATGTTTTTGCATACCAGAAAAATAGATTTGAAAGCATATGAATGTATTAAATGCATCAAAATATAGTTTAAAACATGTAAAGGGAACACAGTGTTACACCTTTTTCTCAGTCATATACTACTTGTCTAGCAGAACTATTGTACTCCAAAAGGAGCAAGCAATGCCACTGTTAACAAGGCTCTTCTTGGAAATTGTTAGTAACTTGGCTTTTTTTGTGTGCAGCTTTTCAAGTATTAATTTTTTTTTTTGGCTGACCCTTAACACTTACAGGCTCTGTTATCCATCTGTATGTTTTGTATTCCCATCTTTCTGTTGCATAGTCCCTAATATGCTGGGTCCAATCATCAGTAATATTAGAAACCTTCACTGAGTATTTTACTTTTCCACATCGTGGCCTTTAAAAATAAAAATTTGTCATATTCTGGTTTGTGTATATCTGTACTTTATATATATATACACTTTGCTATAAGCATCATTTGCAAATATCTAAGGTTATATTCATGACTTTTCATTCTTATTATTTACCTAACAACATTCCTATCATCACTTTGGGAGACTTGCCCAGTGTATCAATAGGGCCACCACTACTTTGTATGAAATATACTTGCATATCTTACCTCTCCAATTAGAATGTAGGTCTTTTGTGGGTAGGGATCATATCTCATTCATCTTTGCATTATTGGTACATGATATACCACTGGAAACTGTTAAGTGAACTAGATAATTTCAGGAAACATGTTATAGGCTCTCCATATAGGTCCTCTATAATTTAGGACCTAGTGCTGTTTGTGGAAAGAATCAGTGGAAGAGACCAGAGTGAAGACCCTGTGCTACAACTTAATGGCCATGTGTCTTCAAGCAAATTATGTCCATAAAACAAGGTTAAAATTTTTGTATACCCTATAGAGTTGTTTGAGAATTAACTGAGTGATGGTATAGACCACATAACAATTGCTGAATAAATGTTAGTCATCATTATTATCATATAGGTATGTTATTATTATATGAATATGTTAGTTATGTAGTAAGTAGTATTCTGAAGGGCAGCATTAATATTAGTAGAATTACTTTGCAGTTAGTTGTCATAGAAATGGAATTGACTATTTCCTTGTTGGTGACCCAATTCTAGTAATCAACAAAGATCAGTGGTAGATTTATATGATACAGCCATAAGGAAGATTTGAAATTCCTAGAGCTTTGTAGTCCAAAAACTCAATAGCTCATTAAAGCACATTAGCAAGTCCACCTGTTTGTAAGGAGACTGTCTGTGATCTGGGTGTATATTACTCCATCAGTGGTTATAACTCTATTTACTGCATCTCCCTAGGCTATCATTATCTTTAAATCTCCCACACTGGCTACAACATTGGCAGATAGTAGACACTCAATAACTTAAAAATGCTCTTCTCTAAAACAGTGGCCTGCTTAAAAAATCTCAATTTATTAAGAAAATTAACTGGGAAAATTTGTATTCTTCTTATTATTTTATTCATATTAATTAAAATAAAGATACATTTCTCAAACTTCCTTTATTGATGTTGTTGTTTTCCTAACTTGGCTTTGCTGAAGAGTTCCTATGAATTTCACGAAGTGAGTGAAGTGCAGACAAAATCCAGAAAAGAAGACTTTCTAATTTGAACTTTGTATTTTGCCAAAGGTATTTTTTTATTATTTTAAAATTTCCTGTCAAAGAAATGTGCAAATGTGTTTAATCATGAGAGTTAGAGAGAGAATAAATTTTGCATTCCAATACTATAAAGAATTATGTATATTAATAATAAAGTTTTTAATTTTAAAAAAGCTTCAAGATTATTATGCTTGTGAAAATATGAAATTAAATTTAAAAATTTAATGAATATACCTTTAAAGGAACAGTGTGATTAGATAAAAAAGTACAAATTATAATATAGTTTCTCTTTATCTGTTTTTACTTTTTAGCCACTCACTAACAGTCTTTTACTGAATTGTAAAGTAACCCCAGTAAGATGATATTAGTACACATTTTACTAAGTACTTAGAACATATAAGAATATCCATGTACAGATTGACATACAAATATAGATCAGTTAAATCGAATGCTTAATCATGAAAACATTCAGCTTGCCATGTAACAGTTTAATCTTTTGCATTATTTTGGATGAGTCATCATAAAATGGTTCCATTCTCAATAACTGACTATTGTGTTGCCAGACAGCTGCTTCTGGGGCAGTGTCCCTGCACAACAGGTGAAACCTCAACCTGGACAGGGGAGGGTTCTTGACTCTGAGTAGAAAGAATTCTTGAGCAGGGCAGAGTGTAGGTAAGGGAGGAATTTATTAAAGCAAGAGCAGCAAGAATGGTAGCAGTCATACAGGCAGCAGAGAGCACGGGAGAATGGAGGGAGGAGAGGAAAGTTCATTGAACTCCTGCTGGCATAGGGCAAATTCCCTTGCCAGTTCCTGAAGCCAGGGTCACCTGGCATCCTGTATCCATTTGAATCTGCACAGCATGGTAACTAAGTCCCTGTCACCCCAGGATTTGGGGGAGCAACAAAGCACTGGATGGAGTGAGATTATGTTCTGAGAACTTCCCAAAGGCAAATAAAGGAGATTTTCAGGCAGAATACTAAAGAGCATGACCGTACAGCTGCAGTCCTCCCAGGTCATCCAGGCCACAGGAACTTGCAAGCCCAAATCAGAGGTCTCAGTAGCCCCTCCCTACTTACCTGAAGAAGGACAGAGAAAGCACAAACTTGCGCTTAAGTCTAGAAAATAGAATGAAATAGCAAAGTAGCAAAGACACTTACCACTGGAAGAGTGCAGAGACAAAAAGCAGCAAGTTGAGCAGGGAGAAGTTTTTATTTAATACAAAAAAGTACACACTTGAAGAAAGAGGAGTGTGGGCAACCTCAGAGAGTAGATGCACTTAAGGGCTTAGGATTCTATTTTTTAAGGCTTTCAAGAATGGGGCAAAGTGTGCTGCATTTTTTTTTAAATGGAATCTTAGCCTTAAGATGGAGTCCCTCCTGTTCTTACTATACTGTTTATATCTTGACATTTTTCGTCATAGGAAGGAAAAGCTAATCATGATCGTTGTCCCATGTCCCTGCCCTCCTTCAGTTGGAGACTGATTTATATAACTGAACAAGGAATCATGTAGTTGAAACAATTTGTTATAAATAAAAATTCAGAATACAAAAAATCTTATTGATGCTTATTAAAGGTATGGCCTATATTTTCAAAAAAAACCTTAGGATTTAGCATAATGCCTGACATATGAACATTTAATACATATTTTTTGAATGAATTTATTTATTAACACAGTTTTGAGTGAATTTACATTTATTTTAAAGAAGAAATGCAATTATAGGTCATTATTATTATTATTATTATTATTATTATTAGTCCTTATTATTAAATGATTAATTAACTAAATACAAGTTTTCTTTTGCTCCAAGAACTGGGGCCTACCAAGAATTGGTAAGATAAATTAGACTTAGTCTCTCTTTACTGAGAGGTCACAGTATGGAGCGAAATGAATCATCTTGAAATGATGAAGTATTGGGATAAGTTTAAAATGACATCCCTAAGGTGAAAAGAGCACAGACGAAGGAATGACTGACTAGATCAGAAGTCTCAAGAGAAGACTTCACAGGGGCCAGTGATGTATTATTAGACTTCAAAGTATGAGCAGGGAAGAGCGTTAAGGATATTTTGGGCAAAAGGTGAAATAAAAGAAACTATTATGTTGGTATGTAGGAACACTGTGTTCAGCAAAAACCTATAAATTACTTTTTATAAAAGGAATTATTAGGGATGTAGACAAGAGATGACTCTGGATTGATCGTCTACAGCCAGACTATAAAAGACTTTTTGAACTCAGGTCTCTAGCTAGCAGTGGAGTCAACAAACTTTTTCTGTAAAGGGCTGAATAATAAATATTTTAGGCTTTGGGGGAGACATGTGATCTTGGGCACAACTACTCAATTTTATAATGGTAGTGTGAAACAGCCATATATAATATGTAATAAAACTGAAGGGCAGCATTAATATTAGTAGAATTACTTTGCAGTTAGTTATCATAGAAATGCAATTGACTATTTTGCTTGTTGGTGATCCAATTCTAGCAATCAACAAAGATCAGTAGTAGATTTATATGATACAGCCATAAGGGAGATTTGAAATTCCTAGAGCTTTGTAGCCCAAAAACTCAATAGCTCACTAAAGCACATTAGCAAGTGCTTTATTTATAAGAACAGGAAATGGACTATAGTTTCCCAAGGGCTGCTTTAACATCTGGGTAAAAAGAAATATCATCAGATTTCATTTGTATTATGGGAAAAACTATTTGAAAACATTAAGTTAATCTTTTACTTAACCCTTGTTCTGATCTCAGCCTTTCATTAACCAGTGTTGTGGCTGGACTACCCCTTGCTGTGATTATGACTGCAGGATGCCCACAGTGTCTTATAGCTATCAGTAAAGTTTGAAAAAAATTTTTTAAATAACAAGGTTTTATTACTTAGAAGTCCTGAAGGGTACATGGCACACCTGGAATGAGCCCATGCCTGAGGTTCTGCTTCTATTAGAGCCTGGGATGGGGGCATAGGGTTCCTCAGGTTCATCCTTTATTGGTAAGTTTAAACCATAAAAGCAGGAATTTAAAGCAGGAAGAGAAAAACAAGGGGACCAATGGTCATTTATTGAAATCAACCAAGATCTCTAAAACAAAGGGGACTGGGGAAAGGGGATGGGAATGCCAGAGGAGGACTGGCTCTTTATCTAGTCAAGTGGCTGGCAAAGCTGTTTTTGAAGTGGTAGCTTCTTTGAAGTGACTGCCTAGGCAATCAAAGTTTAAGTCAGGTACTCACATTACAAAAAGAAAATCTAAATGTCAGGACTTAGACTATTACCCTTTAAGTAACATTCTTTTGCAGGGTGTCCACCTCCACCAAGCCATGAAATGTATTATCTAAGTGAGTAAGCTAAATTCATTGTCATTCTTTTTCAACAAATAATGATTTGAACTGGCAAATATTTTTTATAAAGGTATTATTATTTATATACACTCTTATGAAGGTTTCACATGAAAAAACAATGTGGTTACTACATTTACCCATATTATCAAGTCCCCACCCATACCCCAATGCAGTAACTGTCCATCAGTGTAGTAAGATGCCACAGATTTATGATTTGCCTTCTCTGTGCTACACTGTTTTCCCCTTGACCCCCAACACCATGTTTACTAAACATAATACCCCTAAATCCCCTTCTCACAACCTCCCCACCCGCCCTCCCACACCCCTCCCATTTGGTAAACACTAGTTCCTTCTTGGACACTTAGGTTGCTTCCCTATCTTGTCTATTGTAAAAAGTGCTATGATAAACATAGGGTGCATATGTCTTTTTGAATCTGAGAAGTTGTATTCTTTGGGTAAATTCCAAGGAGTGGGATTACCAGGTCAAATGGTATTTCTATTTTTACTTTTTTGAGGAACCTCCATATTGCTTTCCACAATGGTTGAGCGAGCTTACATTTCCACCATCAGTGTAGGAGGGTTCCCCTTTCTCCGCATCCTCACCAGCGTTTGTTGTTCTTAGTCTTTTGTATGCTGGCCATTGTTACCGGTGTGAGGTGATACCTCATTGTAGTATGCCCTTTTGTTCTGTTGATGGTATCCTTTGCCATACAGAAACTTTTTAGTTTGATGTAGTCCCATGAGTTCATTTTTGCTTTTGTTTCCCTTGCTTGAGGAGATACGTTCAGGAAGAAGTTGCTCATGCTTATGTTCAGGAGATTTTTATCTATGTTGTCTTCTAAGAGTTTTATGGTTTCATGACTTACATTCAGGTCTTTGATCCATTTCGAGTTTACTTTTGTGTATGGGATTAAACAATAATCCAGTTTCATTCTCTTGAATGTAGCTGTCCAGTTTTGCCAACACCAACTGTTGAAGAGGCTGTCATTTCCCCATTGTATGTCCATGGCTCCTTTATCATATATTAATTGACCATATATGGTTGGGTTTATATCAGGACTCGCTAGTCTGTTCCATTGGTCTATGGGTCTGTTCTTGTGCCAGTACCAAACTGTCTTGATTACTGTGGCTTTGTAGTAGAGCTTGAAGTTGGGGAGCATAATCCTCCCAGCTTTATTCTTCCTTCTGAGGATTGCTTTGGCTATTTGGGGTCTTTTGTGGTTCCATATGAATTTTAGAATGATTTTCTCTAGTTCATTGAAGAATACTGTAGGTATTTTGATAGGAATTGCATTGAATCTGTAGATTGCTTTAGGCAGGATGGACATTTTGACAATATTAATTCTTCCTATCCATGAGCATGGGATGTGTTTCCATTTATTGGTATCTTCTTTAATTTCTCTAATGAGTGTCTTGTAGTTAGTTTTCAGAGCATAAGTCTTTCACTTCCTTGGTTAGGTTTATTCCTAGGTATTTTATTCTTTTTGATGCAGCTGTGAATGGAACTGTTTTCCTGATTTTTCTCTCTCTGCTAGTTCATTGTTAGCTTATAGAAATGCCACAGATTTCTGCATATTAATTTTGTATCCCGCAACTTTGCTGAATTCAGATATTAGATCTAATAGTTTTGGAGTGGATTCTTTAGGGTTTTTTCTGTACAATATCATGTCTTCTGCAAACAGGGACAGTTTGACTTCTTCCTTACCAACCTGGATGCCTTTTATTTCTTTGTGTTGTCTGATTGCCGTGGCTAGGACCTCTAGAACTATGTTGAATAAAAATGGGAAGAGTAGGCATCCTTGTCTTGTTCCCGATCTTAAGGGAAAAGCTTTCAGCTTCTCACTGTTAAGTATAATGTTGGCTGTGGGTTTGTAATATATGGCCTTTATTATGTTGAGGTACTTGCCCTCTATACCCATTTTATTGAGAGCTATTATCATGAATAGATGTTGAATTTCATCAAATGCTTTTTTAGCATCTATGGAAATGATCATGTGGTTTTTGTCCTTTTTGTTGATGTAGTGGATGATGTTGATGGATCTTCGAATGTTGTACCATCCTTGCATCCCTGGAATAAATCCTACTTGATCATGATGGATGATCTTTTTGATGTATTTTTGAATTTTTTTTGCTAATATTTTGTTGAGTATTTTTGCATCTATGTTCACCAGGGATATTGGTCTGTAATTTTCTTTTTTTGTGGTTTCTTTGCCTTGTTTTTGTTTTAGAGTGATGCTGGCCTCATAGAGTGGGTTTGCAAGTATTCCCTCTTCTTCTACTCTTTGGAAAACTTTAAGGAGGATGGGTATTAGGTCTTCACTAAATGTTTGATAAAATTCAGCTGTGAAGCTATCGGGTCCAGGTGTTTTGTTCTTAGGTAGGTTTTTGATTACCAGTTCAATTTCATTGTTGGTAATTGGTCTGTTGAACTGGCAAATTTGATAATAAAGTTTTAGATACGGAAATTCCTGGTCATGCAGGAAGTAGTAAGTAGAAAAGCTGGCCCCTTCCAGTCCTGGAGGACTATATTAAAAATAAAAGGAGAAAAAAGCAAAAGAACAAGATGCTTAGAATGTGTCCATCACACCTTTAAAAAAACTTATAAATACCTTTAGGCTTCAGGATTCCATAAGGACTGGTGTGTTAAAGGCAGGATGTGTGATCACAAGTGAAATCACAAGCCCAAGTGGATGAGATGTAATAGGAAAGTGCTCCAAAGACCAAAGGAAAGATGCAGAGATGCCATATGAGACATGACGATTTATGGGGGATTCACATCCAGGGAGTCTAGGAGTGGCCAGCCTGGGTGAGGTTGTGCACTTTTACCGAGGACAGGGAGGGAACTGCTTTTATGGGAGAGGAGACAAATACTACCTATGTGCCAGAGGCAAAGGGACAGAAACTGTGTGGTTTGTAAGTGTTAGGGGAGTGTTGTGTATTTTCCCTAGTTCTTGTCCCTGCTGAAACAAAGAATTGAAGGGCAGCGACACAGTAGTGAAACAGAGTAAACGTTTTATTTAAAGTTACTTGCTTAAAGAAAGAAAATGTGCAATGACCTCAGTGAAGAGAGGCACCCTGAAAAGTTGGAGAAAATTTAAGTCTACACACTTAGAAGGTGCGGGAGACCCCAGAGAGATGAGCAACCTGAAGGGTTGAAAAGAGAAAGTTTAAAGTTAAAAGGTTACACGCTTAGAAAGTGTGGGTGACCTCAGAGGGAGGTGCACCCTGAAAGATTGGGGGTTCCCCCTTTTAATAATTTTCATGAATGTGACCAAAGGCTGGGGGTGCAGACTTGATAAGTGGTCTCTGAATATTTAAAATTAACTTAACACAGGGAATTTACTGCTCTGATTTTTTGCTAAGATACCAGCAACTTGGTCTGGGAGCACATCAATCAAGACCACAAGGTGGGCTGAGTTATTATCTGCTTCCTAAAGAGTAAGTTAAGAATCCTACTTCTTAACTTCCTGGGTTTTAAAATTCAATCCCATCTCTAATATGGATTCCTTCCTGCCTTTCACTATGTTGTTTACAGCTGGGCCTGCTTGCTAAATTAGTTGCCCAGGTTGCAAATTATTTGATTAGGGCTGAAGGAGGAAAAACAGCATATATGTAAAGTTAAAAAATAAGCTGGACCTGCATGATTAACACAATAAAGACATGGGCTATGCTGAGGTACCTTCCCTTATCTGGGGAATATTTAAACATTCCAGGCCAAGTCACTCCTGGCTTTTTGAGCTTTAACTGATTAACTCATTAACTCTAGGTCTTTTTACGTGGGCTTTCCTGGCCTTATTCTCTTTCCATTCCTGCTCATATCTATTTTCCTTCCTAATATAAGAAGGGAAGATTCTTGTGTGACCAGCACCCCAAGGAACAAATCATTGGTTGAAGGGTTTGCCTCCCAATAAGATGTTCCCTGAATCTGGCCATGTGAAGGCCATCAACATGCCACATACATAGCACACCACCTGAAGAAGAAGGCCATGTGGCCATATGGTTGTATGGTTGTTCTGGGACAAAAGGTTACAAGCAGGTAGTGTTTCTTCTCACACAGGGGTTCCTGTCTACCACTCAGATATGGGACTCTAGGAGATCACCTTCTTGACTATTCCCCACACTGACCCCGGAGTGGCCCATCAGAGTATCGTGGTGCATATATCATGGTTAGTTGGAATCCAGTTTTGACTTTCCCTACTGGCTCAGTTCCCAGGTGCATTTGATAGTCTGCAGAACCTTCTGATACTCCACAGAAGAGACAAATAAGGTAATTGACATCAAGGCTAGTAGCCTGCGTGGTGCCTACTATTCCAAAGGGAAAGTTTACCCAAAAGTCAAGATGGCATAGCTAGCAAAGGAGTCCAAGATTCAGAAGGAGGGCAAGGCACACCCCCTGAGAAATCTACAACATGCATCAGCTAGGTAGAACTGAGTGCATCACAATGCCCTACCAGTACCTGGACAAGCTATGTGGGAGCAGACAAGAGTTACTAGAACCACCACACCATAGGCCTCTAGGTCAAGCTAAACCATCCCACCTCTACATTCTGAAACTTCCATTTGGGACAGGTAGAGGGAAGGTGGGAGGGTTTGCATAACTAAAATTTAAGAGATGAATAATTTTTCCCTAAAAAGAATGAACACATAGAATAGACAACTTAAATTATTACAAAACTAAATTTTCAAAAGTAATTTAAAAACTAGTTTTTTTCTTATTACATATTAGGTCAAAGGGCTTATCAGACTGAATCAGTTACAGATCAAGTACAAAAGCTCAATTTTCTTCCCACATGTGTAGTAGTTTCAGTATAATGTAGTTGATTATGCAATTCTGACTTTTAGAAAGCTAACCTTGAATGAAATGTAAACAAAAAGCAGGAGGAAAAAAACAGAGAAGAAAATATTCATAGCAGAGAAAACAATATAGGATGTTTTGTATATAATGAGTAATTTGAACTAAAAATAATCTAAAAGAAATAATGAAAGGAGATGAATTGGAAATGATTTCTAATATTTTTATTCTTTTTTAAAATTACATGGTTTTATAATTTAATATAGTATCCTAAAAACAAGTGTGTGATTAATGAAATATTTTTATCTAACCTTATGTTCTTTCTCTAAAAAGTACATCATGCAATTTTCTTCAAAGTTTATGTTTCTCATTTTGTTTTTTCTCGACTATGCATTTTAAAATCTAAATTGAAGTCAATGTATAGGCAATGTGAAGACGACAAATTAAAACTAATCCCAAAATCTACTTAACTGATAAAATAAGTAGGACTAATTGATGGATTTAATTGTAGGCCAGATAGTGGAGATTGAGGGACAGAAAGCAGCTGAGGCTGACAATAGTATTTCTTATTTGTAAAATTAAGTAAAAAGTGATATCTAATTAACTTAGACTGAGTTGTTAATTTTAAGTTGTTTGCAAGATGTACAGAACGTAATGGATGTCAGAACACAGGAAGCGTATAGCAATCATCCATAAACTGGGAATCATAAGAACGGACTATTCCAAAGATGACTCCAATCAGGAACAGCATCTGTAACAAGTGATTGGCTGATGTCTACCAGAGAGCACCAACATTTATTAAGTGTGCAAAAGGAGAGAGATCAGTTAAGATTCCTAAGAGGAGGAGTTAATTTCATGATAAGAAAGAAAAAACTTATGAAATGCAAGGAAGAACAGTTTCACAATTGTAGGGGGTGAATAGCAATGTCAAAAGCTAACAACAGATCTGATTGAATGAAAAAAACTTAAGATAGTCACCCTTTGCCTGGATTTCAGCAGCAACAGAAATTTGTATGGAAATCAAATGCTGTGGTTGAGACATGAATAGATTGCAGGAAATGGAAACTTTTTGTTCTTGTATTTTGTTATTTTCAGAATCTGGAAGTGAAAGAAATAAAAAAAAAGATACGACAGATAAGGAGGGAGGCTGAGGCAAGAGGAAGGTAGAGAAGGACTCAGATACAGATAAGTTTGATCTCAGGGCACTGAAGGAAGTTAAAGCTTTGAGCACTCTCTCTGTTGCTCCAGACCAAGTTGAATGGGAAAAATATTCCAAGTAAAAATTTGGAATAGTCATTATAGGAAATATGAAAAAGACTGACTATGGACTATTATACATGTGGCAGGATGGCATTGGGATTGTAGGATATATTTAGAAATCATCAAGTTATAGTTATTTCATTCTGCACTATTAGTTAATTATCCCCTCAGCAGGCTGGAAAAAGGGAAACTCCATTTTAAGATCCCGAAGTGAGAAAAAGATGCTATAGAATTTTTCTTGAGTTAATCTCATTTGCTTGAAAAAGGAATAGTTCACTGGAATTTTTTTCAGCAAACACTTAGAAGAGAAGTCATACCTTTTTTTTTTTAAGGATCTCTAAGAACAGGAGTTGCATCAAGGACCTGAGAAGCTCTAGTAAAATCAGTATAAAATCAGCTGTATTATATAACAAAATTTGAATTAGTCAAAACTTCTTAGAATTAAAAAACATTTTTAATCAAGTGTGTCTTATAAAACCAAACAGTATGTATTAACCACCTGCAGAGGTAGGTCTCTTAAAATAACTCTCTTGATAAAGAATAGGGAGACTTTAATTTAGGAATGCTTAAAACCAAAATTGAGTGATATACAATAATACCTACAATATTACTCTTAATTTGTATTTGTATTGTGGAGCATCAGCATGGCAAAGTTTTTAAACTTGGACTTTATGAGAAGATCTCGGTTCAGATTATGGTTTAACTCCAACTGTATATTTTTTTATTTGCAGCGACTTGAACAGTTAAAATCAATTGTTTGCAAGGTTGTCTACATTAGATCATAACTCAGACAGTGGATTTTGTTTTGTTTGTCCTTCAGCTCTATGTGAACAACTTACAGTATGAAGAAATAGGTAAGCAAAGGGTTTGGAGCCCAGCTGATGCTAAATAAGTGACACTTATTATTGATATAGTTTTTATACACATTTTTCCATCAACTTTTAAGGAGTTACGCTAGAGTGTAACCCTTTATACACTATACACTATACACTAGAGTCCTATATCTCTAGTACTTCAAAGTAAGGAGAGTTTTCTTCTTACAATAAAAACTTAATAATTACTCCCCTTTACAACTCTAAATTGATTTATGAAATAGCCCACATATAATATTTTTATAACCCATTCAACTGATTGGCTAATGTGAAGATGTATGAGTTTTCGCTTGTGAAAATAATGACCTCCATTTCACAGCTAGAAGAGGAAGAGAATTGTAACAAGTGATTTAACAAGGAGAGTGGTGTTAGAGCAAAAAGTAATGGCTTATAGTAATTCTATCTTTAGCAAATGCTAAAACTTTTGAAACTACACACAGGTAGTCTTTCCTTAGAATAAATGGATTAAAATTAAATGAGAAGGCAAACTCACTTTTCATGTAGAGTTGGTATACCTAATGAGAAATTTATTATATTATTATAGTATATGTGAAGCTCTTTACCTAAAATAAGCTTAATTTTTCTTCTTGATAGGATAGTATATTCACAAGCTCTAAATTGATTTTCTTAGGTGCAAGAACAATAGGCTGCCCTCATGAGAGTCTCTTTATGTTATATGGAAACATAAAATACCAAATACATACCACTTCAGAGTCATATTTATTAAATTTCCTTTTTTGGGGACAAGACAGAGTTGAAAGCATTGTTAAAGTAATATTGCAATTACAGTTTGTGCTCACACCACAACAGGGGGATTCTAATTCTCAGTATAAATGGTTATATGGCTGGTAATGCAGATGTATCTTCTAGTTAGTGGTTCTCATGAAAGCTTCTCCCGGGATATGTCCTGCCTCCCACCCAGAGGAAACAGCAGCAAGAACAAAACTGGCTTTGGACTGAAAAACAAAGTAATCTCATTTACTCATGAATGCAATAGTGTCTCCTGGTAGATTGTTGATATTTTATGAAGCTGTGTCACTACTACTATCGTAAAGTGGATGCAGCAATTCAAAGCAAAACTTCTCTGCTGATTCTGCATTGTTATATGTGGAATGGCTAGTATAAACAACATGTAAGCCTTGCAGTATTTTAGGAGACAAAGTATTAATCAACCACCAGGGAGTTCACCCGATACTAGACCCCTGAGGATTCGGAAAGTATTTTCAGTGGAGCAATTCAAAGGCTTCTGGCAGTCAAGGGTTTTGGTATGTTAAACTCAACTGTAATTCTCATTGAGTGAGGAGAGGAATGCTCTGAAATGCCTAATGTGACAGTGTGTAGCAGCTAAAAAGGTGTGGATTCTGTTGTTTATTCCTACATTTATTTTACCTGACAGAATCCTACTTATGTCCTGGGGTTTTAAAGTCATGAAACGTAAAGTGTGTCGTTTTTTTGGTTTTTTTTTTTGGCAGTTGTGTAGACGGCATATTTACAAACAGAACTGAAAATAAAAGACAACCAAAAGATGTCACAGTACTCAAACTATTTTCTGGTAAATCAGCCTCATTGAACTTGGTCTAATGTTAGGTAATCATAAAAGTGATTATATTCATTTTTCCTTTTATCATCCAACCCCTTTTAGATTTCTTGGAACATATTATCCCATTTTAATAATATTAACTATTTCCATTACTACATACAATCCCTTAACTAGAGATAACTTCTTTATAAAAAAATACTTATTATTAGCTGACAACTGAAATAGAATAACTGCTTGCTTGACTTTGAGTCTCTGAACTTAATTTGGAGAGTTAAAAGTAATTCAGATAATTTACCTGAGAAGAAGTTAAGAATATGATAAATAAATACATAAACCAATAGCATTCTCTCCCAACTTTTTCATATGCATGGCTTTTATTGTCTCATTTTATCCTAATTTAGGGTGTCAGGATAGGGTGAAGAAAAGGAATGGGAGTAACAGGGAAAGCAGAAAGGGAGTACATTACTTATTTATAGAGAAAGTAATTGTAATGGAACAAAAGGCACCAGAGTTAAATTGCCTACCAGTTTAGCTCTTTCCATGTAAAAACACCACATAAGCCTAGAAGAATTTTAGGAGACAAAATCCTTCAATATCAACATGTTGAAAAATATAGGAATGTTATAGTTATACATAGCATATTTAACAAGAATAAATACTTATTATGTAAAATGGTAAGTAAAATTCATGGAATTTAATATGAACATTTAGAAGACACATACTCTTTTAATTAATACCTACTTTAATGGACATAATAGTAGAAAATTGTGTTTGCACAGAAGGACATGAGGTGATTTTATGTCTATACTGTCTATAAATAACTACATTCACCTCTGCAGCTCTAGCTAAGTTATTAATATTTTAGCGGTCAATTTTCAGTTAGAAGATGCATGCATGGAATTTGCAGCATTGTGTTTATATGAGTTATTGCAGATTCAGGTGATATGACTGGTCCCAAAGAAAAGAAACCAGAATTAGGCCCACGGGGTTAAATTGTGCTCATGCTACAGAAAATGTCCCAAATTATTCTCGTCTAGTGTTTTATGTAATTTATTTTACTTCTTCACACAGAATTTCCACCATTTCTTGAGTCTTCGGTCCCCTTTCCATTTTAATGTTTGCATTCCATTCCAATGTTTATTATTTTCATAAGCATAGAATTTGTACCCCTTAATAACAATGTTAATATTGCAGTCATCATTAAATGCCACTCATTGTTTTTGCTGTTGTTGTTTTAAAGCTATTCCTACATTGAAGTCTTCCTCTTCTTTCTGAAAGTTTATTTTAAGAGACTTGCTTCTGCCCATTTGATAGGATGGGTTTGAACAAAGCTGTTTTTAAGCAATTATTCTGAGGACTACCAAATTTTGATACAATGTTTGCCCTTTCTTATGGATCCTGTTAGAAAACAAACATAAAATATTATATGCATTTGTTGCTAAACATATCAATAAAATTTATAATTTTTTTCATGTCCTATGATATTCTTATTGTGCCCTCAGACATGACTGCCCCTGACGCAAAATCTGATGTCATTCTTATTTTTGTTATATTGTAGGTAACCTGGCTTTTGTCTCTGGAAACACAGGATTTTTCAAATTCCTTAGTGTTCTGCATTTTGGCCTAGGTATATTTGAGAGGGAGTCTTCAAATTTTTTCTCCTGCTTTCATTCAGGGGAAACTTTCAGTATAAAAACCCGTTTATATTTCCTTCCACTTCAGAAATTCTTTTTGTATTGTTCTGATTGAATTAATAATAGACCTCATGGGTTTCTTCTCCATATACATGTATATTTTCTTTTAACTTCATCTTTTTATTTCTTTTTTTTTAACTCTATAATTTTGGCTCTAAATATTTGTTTATTCTCTTAACTTTGTCTTCAAGATCCCTGAAGCCCTTTTGAAGGAGTGTGGTTTTGTCACAGGACTGCCTGGATTCAAAATATGGCTGCTCATTTCTAGGCGGATGGTCTAGTTCCTCAGTTTCCCCCTTTGTGAACTGGATAAGATAACAGCACCAAATTCATAAATTTGTTGTGAGAACTGAATGAGTTAAGAATATATCAAATTTATAGGATAGCCCCTAGCCTGCCATAACCATGTTGTTTAAGTGAGGAGTTGATATAGGTTTCTTTTTCAGTCTTTTAGGTCTTTTTCCACAAGGAAGGCTGATGAGGGGCGCCACATAAGAGGATGCCCACGCAGCGGGGTGCTTCCTGCAGCTGCTTAAATGGAGCACAATGGCCAAAGTCAGGAAGATTTTATTCTCTGACCGCAATTCTTCAGTAACTTTAGTAAAACTAGGAAAAGATGGTCTTGTATGCTTTGTAAAATTTTCCTTCCGAGGCTATGATTTCTTTATCTTGACACCTGCATTTGGAGCTTCCTGTGGCATATCTGTCACTTAATTTAAAGACTGGGTCTCAGTTTTAAATCTGGCCACAACAGTTGCTGTCTGTGCTTTGTATGTAGGGCAAGGGGATGGAGAGGGAAGCTTGGGCTGGCTCAGATGTTTTCATTAAAGTTCTGTAATAAATTACCTAGACAATTTGTTCTCATCTCCTGCTCTTTGGATTTATTGACCCTGAGTTTAGAGCTTGTCTGAGGTTGCTTGGGAAGGAAACTTTATCTCAGGTGTTCACAGGTGCTGCTTGCTTTCCTGTTTCATTTTCCTAAATCCAAACCGAATTTATTTTTTCTATAATCACGGAAATTTCTAATCAACTGCTGTATACTTTTTATTTTAGCCTGTTATGGTTCACCATTTTATTTTCTTTTAATATAAGAACTCCTTATCTAAGGACAAATCAGTGCCAGGAGAAAAAAGAATCACTCAAAGTAAATCATTTTAAAGCAATGACCAAAATTTTATATGAAGAGAGGACAAAATCTTGTTTGGGAGATTAGCTTAAAAATAAAAAATAAATCTCATTAAGATTCTTCGCAAATATTTCATCATCAGTGGTTAATTATTAATACTGACATGTGTATTACTTTGCATTTGATTTCAAAAGTGCTTGCAATTCTCTAACCTCACTTCCATTGCTTCCATGAAATCCTGCATCTTCCTTCAGAATTTCAATTTTGACTGTTAAAAATATACATTATGTTTATATTGTCTTGTGGAGTGTTTGAAATAGAGGATTGTGGAGGAGAAAATAGCTGACAAAATTTCGATATAATAAGCCAAACATCAGCTGATTTTAAAGGGGAAGATGAATTAGTGGCCATATTACAAAAGGTCCTTTTATGATGACAACTTTAGCTTTCACATGCAGCCTTATAGGGGTTCCACCAATGAAGACTCTAAGAATGCCTACGTACATATCTATCCATTCAATAGAATGAAAGGGCTTAAAATTTTCTGTTGTGTATTTTATTTTTGTTTTTTAATTTTCTAGTGAACTTCTTCTCTTTTCTATATCACAAATCCTATTTTCTGTATGCCATAAAAACCAATAATCTCAAATAATTACTACTTATAGTTAAACCTTGTTGAATATTTTGTCTTATAACACTTTTTCAATGTTTCAAATTAAACATATGGTAAGTTTTCAGTATAAGAATTCAGAGATGAACTCTTACCAGTGGTTCCTTATTTTAATGCATTAATTAATCATTAATGTTATTATATACAATTTCTGTTTATTACTTATATATGCACATATTCTTTATTACACTCTTAATTTACACCACCCTAACTTGCAGGAAGAGACACCCTAAGATGTTTTATTGGGAAGAATCCCAAACATTTCCTCACCTTAAGCTTTGTTTAGTAGGGTAAGGCCTCAATGATTGTTGCTTTCTTTGTAAAAGTCTTTTACCCATGATAAGACTTTCTATTCCTGCCCATCAAGAATTTACAAAGGTCCAATACCTTAGTAGTCTGTTACTTTCTGTGTATTGGTTTTTTGGACATTTTCAAGAGGCCTGAGATACAACTGTGTATCATCTCTTTCTGTCAAAATCTTTTTTGCTTTTCCTTGATTGAGTGCATCTTGTCCCTATCTACTTATATATTTGCAAGAGTTCAGTAAAGATCTTGACTTAGCCACTCTATTTTCAAAACCTACTTTTACACAGATGTATTTGTTCTATATATATAGCCCAGCGTCTTTCCATAGTATAAGCCCATAGCCAAGTGATAACAAAGATTGTTCTGTAAAATTTCTATGGTGTTTATAAAAATAAGCAACTCACCTGTAGGTCCTGGAAGAAACCTGCCTGTTAATAAAATATGTGCAATAATTTAAACTAAATGCTTTATCATGTTAACAGTTTCAGTGATTATTACCAAAGACTGACTAAAGCTAAAATAATTTTGTAAGTTTGAATCTTTACTAATATATTTAATATTATTTCCAAGTATTAACCTATTATAAGCTATATGAATACGGAGGAAAAATGTTAATTCACTTCATTTTCTATAAAATTCCAATTTGATTATGTTCATCCTTTCAGTAGAGGAGAAACAACTGAAGTAATACTCTTATTCATTAACTGGGATGAGAGAATGATTGATTGATAGCTTAATATTTAAACTGTTCTTCCATGTGCATTGAATTAACTCCTCTGTTGATAGGGTAGCTGTCACGCATAATGCTTAGACAGCTTAAATAACGAATTATTTCATTAAAAGAACTGCAGTATCATCATTGTTATTTGTTATTCATACAAATTATGCTAATGATTACCATGTCATATTTTAAGAAGCCTAAATGAAGTCCCTTAAAATTAAGCAATAATTTTAGGGCAATAAAGTAATATACTAGGACATCCCATTTGCAAAACAGGGTTATGTGAGCCATGATTTTAGAAAATGGTTTTTAATGATGACCATATATCTCATTTGTTCATGTATTCTGGAGATTTTATATTGATATCTGTATATAAACGTTTGTATAAATAAATAAATATGTATCTTAGGTATAGTTATAGTTATTTGATTCCTTTTACTTATAATGATTTACAAATGATAAAGTTTGCAGACTTTTTCCTTAATTTACACGCTCAAATGTTACACACAACTATTAAACATTTCCTCATCAGGCCATCATTAACTGAGCTGTACTAAGTGATGTTTGGCTGTGGTACCTGGGCTAGCTGAAGCCAGTTGAGAGGCAGGAATTGTATAGCTCTTCTCTTGCATTTATTGCTTGCTGAAATAACTGAAGAGACATACCCATGAATTTGCAGGTGTTCAACTAAGTGTTCTGTCAGAAGGAACATAACACTGTTATAGGCACTGTCAGAAAAGGGCAGGATAAGTTATTCCAATTTTTATTGAATGGATGCTATTTACAAAACTTTGAGCTAGACGGTAGGGCACACAAAAATGGTACACATCTTTATCCTCTAGGTCTTTATAATTTTTAGATGGAGAAGAGTGATATAACAATCATACATAAATGATAATAGAGAACAAAATAAAATGTGTGTGATAAGAAATCATAAATATATTACCATAACAATCTAAGAAAAGAGGAATGTCATCCAATTGTAAGGCATCAAGAGAGGATTTACATGAGTGTGGGCTTTTTAAGTGGGTCCTAAAGGATATTAATGAATGACTCTATGGGATATGACTGTAAAAGTTGCTATGATTTTAACAGGTACAGAGAAAGTGCTAAAGGAATTCTAATTAAAAGGAAGATATTTAGGAAAACGTAAGGCATGTTTAAGAAATGGCAACTAGTTCAGAATAAGAAATGCATGTAAGCATAGTTAGTATTAACTGAACACCCGTTTACTTTAACATCTGATTCTTTATCATTAATACTTTAAGAGAAACAAAATTCCATCTGAGAAGCAAAACCTGGGGAATGTGGACCAGTTATATAGTCTTTCCTCAGTTCTCTGACTATAATGCTCTAGGTTTGTGGGTGTGTATAAGAAAAATTCTCTATTATGATGCTAACTCTAAACGCAAGGTCCATATCCCTGAAGCAGCTAAATGAATATGCAATATTCTGGTAAGGCTTTCATGCTCAAGAGTAATGTGATACAACTATTTATCAGCTGTTCTCACAAATTCTCCAAAGAAATAAAGTATATAAATGGAGGCATAACAACAACTTGCCACTTCCTAGAAACTTCCATGAGTATCTGACGGACAGAGCAAATGAGGAACATGATTAAAGGGCAGCACCCTTGCCTGTCCCAACTCATTACCACTGCTAGGAAAGGACCTTGTCTGGTGATAAAAAGAGGAGACTTTGGCCCTACTATTATTCCAATTTCTGATAAAGTAGTGGCAAAGTTAAGTGCAGAGTTATTCAGAGATCATTAAGGTGTTCAAACTTAAGGCCCTGTTACTTCTGCAGGGTCCAAAACTTTGGTCACATCAAAGAGGTTTCAAGTAGCCCCTGTACTTGCTGGTTGCATACTGAAATATTGGGGAAGGAAAATGGCAAAGCATGATGGGTGAAGGGAGAGAGCCTCACCTGCTCACCTGCTCTCCCTAACCATTGCATGTGTCCGCTACTTGTCTCCTGAAGGCCCCTCATTTTCAAATTGGTCTTGATTTGAGTGGCTTGCTCTGAGAGATCTGAGACAAATTTTGAAGCAAAATTAAATGTTACTCAATTATGAATTAATCCCTTGCTAACCTTATGTTCATATTATGTTAGGGAGAAAAGTTCTACTAAAGAATTTAAACTCACTTGTAAAATTAATAATCTATACTTCATCCAAAACCAAGAGAAAACATGGTTCACTCTATTTTCAAATCCTGGGTTTGCTATTTACTAGTTATTAACCAGAAATGTATCATTTTACACCATTTTTTATAATTTCAGCTAAACTGTATCGACTGTGTGAGATTTGACATCCTTTATAAATTGGGTAACAAGAGTTGCCATTTACAATATTGTTAATATTAATATCTACATTTTCACAGACTAGGAATCCAAGCCACAGAGAGGCTAAATAACTTCTCCAAGATCACACAGCTAGTAAGTGGTAGACCCAGATTTTGACCACGGCAGTATTTCCTGGAGTCCACGCTTACCACTGTGCCGTGAGAAGAAATCAGCAAAGGAAACTGGGAAGGCGCATTATCAGTGTACAACAAACTGGAATGTTTAAAATGTCTAAGCCCAATTTCAGAGCTTAAGATCACCAGACCTTATTTATGACTAGAGAAATAAACACCATCTATTATTTACATAGCAAGTTAATGAAAATGATTCTAAATAAAAAAAATTAATATATGTAGCATGGCTCTGTATCACTAAAATACATATTGGAAATAACCAAATCATACAGCAATGGGCAAAGATTTTGAGGATAATGTTTCCCTCCTTATTTCCCAGTGACAACCTCCTCGGGTTGGAAGAGACTAGAACAAATCATGTGGACCAACTCCAGCTACCACGGTTCTACATACACTTTTTTAGGTAGCTATTCTGGGACAGCCTTCTAAGTAGAGGTTCTATCCACTAGGTGAGTCAGCATCTTCTGAGCAGTGCGTTTCAGTGTCTGTCATTGTAAAGACAGTCAAGAAGTTGTTCTTCCTAAATTATAGCTTATTGTGCACATTTTCAGATAATTAATGTTCTGAACATCATGATTTAACTAATTATTTCTGAAAATAGCCCATTTTAATATATAACATACTCCTGTACTTTCTTGAAGTCATATTGCTCACTTTTTTGAGTAGTTTTAAGAACAGTCACTGAAAAAAAAAACAGAGACTCAAAAGTAAAAGAATATTTTATACAGGATATTTTTGATCCATTAGTATTCCAGTTCTTGATCCTGCTGTTCTTAGATGTCATGACCTTTTTATTTCCTATTCACTGCATGCATTGTATTTAATATAATATATTATGACTTAATTTGAATTCATTAAACCATACAATTAGCTGCATATATTAATATTTTTTGCCTGCCTTTTTTCCCAAAATGATTCTCAGAGATTTGCACATTAAAAGCAAATGAAATGTCCTTGAGGAAAGTTCAGTAACTGGGCCTTAGTAAATATTATAAAAACAATAATTTCTTCATCAGTATGGAGGACTGGTTTCAAAAAGCCTGAAGAATATGAATTAAATGTTCTCTGGAAGAAATGGAAAAGGTTAAAATTCATCATTTTAACTGATAGGCTTTCTACAGGAAAATAAGTAATGCAAGGAATACCAAATATAGACTTAGTTTTATAGTCTTCCCAAATATGCTTTCTAAGGGGAAAATAATTTAATTATTTCAATTGCAAACAAGCTTCTTATGATAATTAATAATTTTACAATTAATTGTCCTAATGAGATATACTTCTGACTTTTAAAAACATCGAATGAAAAAACTTAGCACCTTTTTTCTTTTACATGCAGTGCAATCCATGAATTTTAATTTTAACTCCTTCAGTTTGATGTGCTAGATCTCATGTTTCCCTTAGGTTTGAGTCTATAAAGGAACAGAATTAACTTCAATTATAAACTTCAAACATCAATGTTTCGCAGGTGAATGAGATCTGATTTAAAAATAAAAACTATTATACTTATCTTTTAGCTTTTCTTCATTTGTTGGGGAGTAAGTAAGAGAAAGTTTAAGGTCATTAGCGCTCTCCTGGTTTGATTAGGAAAAAGAGAAATAGCAGTAAAGCATGAAACCAACATGAGGAAGTTTTCTTCAGTTCCAACCTTGATTTGATTAATGCCATGCCAATCATTGTTCTCGACATTGAGCAGCTTTGGTATCACTGCCTTTACTTACAACTTTGGGGAGGTCTACAGACTGTTTCTATAACATAGAAGAAGACCACAAATTTCCTTTCAGGAAATAGTTATTAAAGGAGAAGCAAAACTTTAATGGATGTAAAAGCTTTCGTTTTGTTTAAACAAAGGTAGAGTTGCACAAGTGGTTACAAAAAGAGCTTGTGATACCTGGAGGAGTCTAGGCAGTGGGATGGACATGAAGACCCAAAGACAAAATTCCTTTTGTATCAGGGGCTGCATTTAACCAGTTAAGGGTGGGAGAACTGGAGGCTTGATTTTTCCAGAAGCATTTTGTTTATGTGAGTAAGAAAGAGAAAGAAAGATTTGAAAGAGTGCATCCTTGATTCTGATACCAGACCAAAAGGCAAAGTGGAGCCCAAGAGCTAAGGTTGGCCAGAAAGTACTAAGACAGAGGCTTGGCCCACGCAGATAAACACTCAACAGATGACTTCTGGTCTTTACTTGTAGGGCTTCTATGTAAAAAAATACATTTCCAGTGCCTGTTTTAACCCCACATTTCTTCTTCTTGCCCAATATTTTTCTATCTAGTTTTCCATATATACTGTGATATCTCAACATTTAAGAGAAATAGAATTCACTTATTAAAATACCAAGTAGAGCATTTAAAGCTAATCTTTTTCTCATCTTATTTTTAGTCTTAGATTTGTTTTTCAGATATAACTATGATTTAAATATTAACTAGCCCATTACTAGCTATCATTTTTCTCATTTGTAAAATGGGGATAATCATACATCAAATGTTGTTGGGATGGTTAAATGATATGACACATGTAAATCATCTGATAGCGATAAATAAATGATAATTATTATCATTAACTATTAACACTGTGCCGTGTCTTTTAATTTTGCACATTTCTAATTATGCAGCTTGCTAGGAAACCCAAGATATAAGGTTAGTGTTTGTGGCACTTTGGGCATATCACCATGGTATGGACCATTTTCCTAGTTACCTTGGAGAATATGGAACTGCTGCTGTGTTTACTGTGGTGCCAGTTGTATTATCCCAGGGCTGGAGAAGAGAGGATGAAGGTCAATGAAGTCTCCTCAGCACCCTCCAGCTACTCACCCGAAAGAGCAATTCATGTCCACTCATGTTAAGATTCTACTGTCCACGAAAATAGCATAAAAAACAAACTTGAAAAATTACAGAATAAAAAACCCAAATAAATGTAGTCTATGAGCAACACAGATTATTTCCTCTCATGAACTTACATATAATTTTTATTTTAGTGGAGATGGAAGTGGCCTCAATTATTGGTATTATTTAAGTAGTTTTTACTTGTGAGATATTATCTTTAAGATATTTAAGTACAATTATGCCCAACACACGTCAGCCGACTAGCTCTTACACATGGTGTAATAAAGGCAAAATTAATCACAGCATGTTCCATTCTCAGTGCAGCATATCCTTTGTTCATACAACCATGTAGTTTTAAAGATCTGTTTTATTACTACCACGTCTATTTAACTCAGTTGGTTAGCAGACACCGCTAATGAAGTGGCATGGTAGACATACGTTTTCAGGCCGATTAGTTTTATTCTGTCCACAGACCATACCCCTAACCTAAGGCAGATTTTACTAAAACAGAATGCCCTCCCCCGCGAGGCAGCCAGCACAGGGAAATATGTGATCCTTTTGTCCCATCTAGAAAAACAATTTGGCGTCTATATACAAGTCAAATCACTATTGCCTTACATAAACATAGCACACTGTTATTTCTTCTAAATTACCTTTACGTGTTTAAGTTCCTACCATTTTCCTCCTGTTCTTTTGAAACAAGTTAGTTCACTGATACTCAAATCCTTTCATTTTGATTAACCCTTGCATATATACTCTGATCACAGAGAGACGGACTGTAGTTTTTATGGACTTCTATCTGGATTTCGAGTTAGCATCTTACAAAAATAGTCTCAACTTTCCTCTTCACAAGTCAACAAATAAGAATATTATTTGAACTTTTAGGTCAGTTTCTGTTTCAGCATTAAGTTTGATTAATCACCTCTTCATAGCAGTGTTATGAGTTAGGTTTATGATTCTTATAGGGGCGTTGAGCCTTTAGAACTGCACATATATACTTCTTACTATTAGCCCCTAAAAGTGTGCCTGAACATTTTTAAACAGCTTATAAATCATTACAATTAACAACTTTCAAACTGCCCATCCAAAGCAACTGGCTTGACATGCCATCTGTTATTTTTCCTTTAAAACCCTCTCGTCTGTTTATCTAAGGCAGCCATGTAACATTTAAAATGATGTTCCTTTTTAAGGTGTGTGATGGGCTGATGAAGACAAGCTTTTGTTTTAATCATCAACAATTTCTGTGATGCGATGTAATTTTTGCAGTGCTCAGGGCCCTTTACAAATCAAAAGGAATCCAACTAAAACAGTAATTAATGTCAAATGACTAGTCACAAAAGGCCCTATTTAATTAAAAAATTCTAATCTTTGATTAAACCTCATCACATATTCTCCTGATTGCAAACTGTTGTCTGAAAAAGGAATGTAATTTGGTAAATAGTATATTGTCTCTCTGAAAGGAAACCTGCAAATTATGTAATGTGACTGGTTTGCTTAGAAGTTGAAAAATCATTCTTATTTTATATTAATTTAATTGTTTTTCTCTTTATGCCACCATAATTGGAATCCTTGTTTTCAATTAATAACATACCATTTATAAATAGTCAATCATTTATCTATGATTTATTAAAAATACATTAATGAGGATATTTTGGATAACTATATATTTTTGAAGTTGAAATTAAAGTAACCTCACTCTGATAAAAACAATAGAAATCTATGAGAAACATGCCATTTTGAATCAAATCATTACAGCGTATTTTGTGCTTGTATTTAGAAATATTTTCAAATCTAAGAGATTTTTTTTAATTCCTCATTTTTTTACACTTCTCATGTTCTAAGACCTATTGTCTTTATTGCACATTGAAATCACTTTCCATTTTACTTATTTTATTTTGTGATCACAGCATTAAATTTAATTATAATTCTCCTAAGTTTGGACATAGAGAATGTGTTATTTTAATTAGGTAATTTAAAAAATGGATATAATCTTAAATGGACACAAAGACAAAATTATTGTTCTTCTGGGAGGTGCTTACTGCCATGCTTTTTCTCCATTTCCATGACAAGGATCTGAACCATATGCATTCCATTAACACAATGCTCATTCACAATTTAATATTATTAGTTGACAGATTGATCTTTAATGCAGTGTTTTATTATTATAGCTTAACCCACATTCAGTTTTTATCTATATCCAACCAACTTTATGCCAATCTTATCTACCATTTAACCTACCTGTGTCATTCTAACCATTTCTGTTGTTCTAAATAAATGAATAAAATAAGGATCTAAGAAAAGCTGGGAAGAGGAAGAGCAAAGGCATTCATTCTGTGTCTACTATTGCTCTATGTGTAACACTTAATGTACATCACTTCATCTACCAACCAAATCATTACCATGTACACTTTAAATAAAAAGCTCATTTTGTATATTTGTCACATGGAATGTGTGTAAAAGTAGAAGAATATGTAAATGTTTTCTCATTATATTGATTAAAACCATATAAAATATAACAAACTTTAACAGCAAGCTGTAGCACTTATGACAATTTGGTATCTCATAAATTATTTTTAATTCTAAGATCAAGCTAATGACTAAAGAAATAGAAATGTCTTCTTGAGTCTTCATCTTAAAGTAGAATTAAGTCCTTGATTAATTATTACAACACATCTTAAACTATAGCATCAAGTCATTTATATGTATGACTTATAGTGAAGCAGTTTGCTAAAATTTGTGGATCTGACACTTCAGTAAAAAACGAAATTAACTTCATAAAGATAATTGAAACAATAAAGCAAGTTAAAAGACATACCATAAAATGATTCCAAAATTAATCCTGTCAAGTATTTAACATATGATGTCAAAACTGATAACTATCTGCCTGAAATGGAAATATAAATATAAATTCTTACTGAATTCTGATGAGTCTCTTCTTTGAAAACTTAACAGACTACTATAATTCTTCTATATAAAAGAATGTAATAAATTCTCTAATTCTGGAGACAGTTTCTGTGATAAGACATATAAAAGAAAAATTCCACAGATCAGTTAAACAGACAATGAAGACTTTATAAAAGACTATTGTAATAGGGTAGAAAGATTAAATTCAATTGCATTGAAACAAAAGTTAGGAGAGTTTTTAAACATTGGGTGAGCTAGTGCAAAAGTATTGGAGGACATTAGTGAGTAGGTTTGGCCAGTGTAATTATCTGTATTTGCTAATTGTCACTTACAGAAGTTAGACTCTAACTTCCCACAAACTGGAAGATAGGGGCCCTATCTTTCTAGATTACATTTCAAAGAGAGGGACAACTTCTAATTATAAAATAAATAAGTCCAGGGGATGAAAATCATAGCATAGGGAATACAGTCAGTCATATTTAATAACTTTATATAGGGATAGATGGTGACTATACCTATCATGGTGAGCATTTTGTAATGTATATAATTATGTCACATGGAATGTGTATAAAAAAGTAGAAGAATATGTAAATGTTTTTTCATTATATTGATTATATCAGTATTTTACAAGGCCAAAACTAATATAATATTATATATTAACTATACTTCAATAAAACAAACAAACAAACCAAATTGATGGCTCCCAAGTCCTTGAGAAAGATATTCCTTGATGATAGTAGATTTGTATCTCAAAAGGGCAGAAAAAGAATTTATAATTGCAAATTTCCTAAAGTAGATGTTCTAAGTAAAGGTAGGTCAAGGGCCTAGGGTCAGGAAGAAGCCTGCTGACTTTTAGTGAAGTTGAGGGGCATGTCAAGTCCATTTGGTCAGATTATCCATTTCACTTTTTACTTAAAATAACGAGCATTTTGTGAAGAGGTGGGGCATGATATTAATAATGATTTGTGAATTTTTCTACTGTTCACTTTTGATTCACAATGAGCCCCTCTTAATTATTAATGCCTCTTAAACATAAAAATTTAGAAAATATTCAGCTTCCTCCAATTGTGATTCTTATGACACCAACACTGAACCAGGTCATGTGTTACAATCACTTGTCAAAGACCCATTTAAGCATCATAACACCACCCTAAAGTAGATATTTCTATTATCTCCATTTTATAGTTGAGGAAACGGAAGTGTGGAAACATTTTCATAACTTGCATGAAGTCAAACATCTAACATTTGCTTGAGCCCAGATACAAACCCAGTTAGGACAAAAAAGCATACATTGCTGGGTTTACGCATCATTCAAAGGATGAAATTAGCATCAATTATGCAAAGAATTCGATTTTGTTTTTGTTTTTGTTTTTGTCTTGGAAAACAGAAAGCAAAGATGAGACCATATCAATACTCTTCAAGTGTAAATTTTTCTTTGTATTGACTTGACATATTGTGTTAGGCTCTGTCATGTACCTTTTCCTAACAAGATGACAACAGATGATGATGGGGATGGGGATGATGATGAAATTTGATTATTTAATTATTACAGATCCTGGGATTGTGATTTAAGTTCATAGCTGACTTAACACTGAAATGCCATCAAGGGCTTTTTCCCCCCAATGTTGTTGAGTTCATTTTCTTAGACCAATGTCATTTACTTTTATTTAAAACCATAACAGTAATAATAAAAGTATTTATTTGGTACTTATTACTCATCAAGACTTCAACCAAAGATTTTACATCTATTAGCTTACTAACTACATAAAGAACACATAGGCACAGACAGAATAAAAATGTAGCATACAGGAACACAGCAAGTTAATTGAGCCAAGATCTGAACTAAGGAAAACTGATTTTGTAACATTCACTCTGAATTGCAAAGCTCAGCTGCCACATCAGGTACTCCCAGTTTTATTTTACATTATCAACACACAGTAGAGAAAAATAAAACAGATTCAAAAGACTGTGAATCGTTTGGCTATATTAAATAAGCCATACTATCTGAATACAGTTCTTTCTCTGCCATTTAATAGCTCTGTAACCCTGGAAAAGTTATTTGATCTCTCTAATCCTCAGTTTCCTCTTTGAAAAATGAGAACAATTTCTGAAATACCTATTAGAGACAGGCATTGCATAATTAAAATTAATGTAAAAGTGTTTTATAAACTACGAGAGAATACAAGACCTAGTTAATATATTTGTCGTTTTGTCACCTCCAAATATAAATATATCAATAAAGATAAAAATTAGGCCTTTACGGGGACTTCTGGGAAGATGGTGACGTGAGCAGGGCAAAAGAAATCTCCTCCCAAAACTACATATATCTATAAAAATACAGCAAATAAAACTATTTCAAAAAGGTAGACCAGAATACACAGGAAAGCGGAGAGCATGCAGCTACACCTGAGAGGACACAGCACCCCACGAGGCGGAGCTATAAAGGACCCTGTGAGGTGGTGCGGCCACAGCTGCGAAATAGTGGAGCAACAGCACCACCTACAGCATCCCCACAGAATCTACTCCAGGAGGGCATTTTTGTTTGTTTGTTTGTTTTGTTTTGTTTTTTGTTTTTTCTTCACTTTCTTTTTTCTTTTCTTTTCTTTCTTTTTTCTTTATTTTTTCTCTTTTTCTTTTTAAAGACTAAAGAGCCCAGCTGACATACGTGGCAACTACCAGCGACCACTTCTATAAGTGTGAAAAGACAGAGGAATATGGTCAAGACTAAGATCAACCAGACAACCCCAGAGAGGGAGCCTGAAGGGATGGAAATGCACAATCTTCCTGAAAAAGAATTCAGAATAAAAGTCATAACCATACTGACGGATCTACAGAGAAATATGCAAGAACTGAGGTAGGAAGTGAGGGAAGTGAGGAAAGACAATGCAGAAATGAGACAAGCGATCAATGGGCTTAACAGCAGACTGGATGAGATGCAAGAGACTGTTAATGGAATAGAATTCAGAGAACAGGAATACAGAGCAGCTGAAGCAGAGAGAGATAAAAGGATCTCTAGGAATGAAAGAATATTAAGAGAACTGTGTGACCAATCCAAACAGAACAATATTCACATTATAGGAGTACCAGAGGAAGAAGAGAGAGAAAAAGGGATAGAAAGTGTCTTTGAAGAAATAATTGCTGAAAACTTTCCCTCCCTGGGGAAGGAAATAGTCTCGCAGTCCACGGAAACCCACAGATCTCCCAAAACAAGGGACCCAAGGAAGACAACACCAAGACACATAATAAGTAAAATGGCAAAGATCAAATATAAAGACAGTATTAAAGGCAGCTAGAGAGAGAAAAAAGATCACCTACAAAGGAAAACACATAAGGCTATCATCAGACTTCTCAACAGAAACCTTACAGGCCAGAAGAGAATACCATGATATATTTAACGTAATGAAACAGAAGGGCCTCGAACCAGGAATATTGTATCCAGCACGATTATCATTTAAATATGATGGAGGGATTAAACAATTTCCAGACAAATGAAAGTTGAGAGAGTTTGCCTCTCATAAACCACCACTACAGGATATCTTAAACGGACTGCTCTAGATGGAAGCACTCCTAAGGCTAAAAAGAGGTCACCAGAGGAAATAAAATCATAGCAAAGAAAGCAGACCATCCAAATACTAACTAAAGGCAAAGAATAAAACACCTAGTATATAAAGAATGGAGGAGGAAGAATAAGAAGGGAGAAAATAAAAACATCAGATGGTGTTTATAATAACTTAACAAGAAAGTTAAGTTAGATTGTTAGATAGTAAAGAAGCAACCATTGAACCCTTGGTAACCACGAATCTAAAGCCAGCAATGGCAAAAAGCACATATCTATCGATAATCACCCTAAATGTAAATGGACTGAATGCACCAATCAAAAGACGCAGAGTAACAGAATGGATAAAAAAGCAAGACCCATCTATATGCTGCTTACAAGAGACTCACTTCAAACCCAAAGATATACACAGGCTAAAAGTAAAGAGATGGAAAAAGATATTTCATGCAAACAACAAAGAGAAAAAAGCAGGTGTTGCAATACTTGTATCAGAAAAAATAGACTTCAAAACAAAAAAAGTAAAAAGAGATAAAGAAGGACATTACATAATGATAAAGGGGTCAGTCAAACAAGAAGGTGTAACCATTACAAATATTATTCACCCAACACAGGAGCGCCAGCATATGTGAAACAAATACTAACAGAATTAAAGGAGGAAATAGACAGTAATGCATTTATTTTAGGAGTCTTCAACACACAACTCACTACAAAGGACAGATCAGCCAGAAAGAAAATAAGTAAAGACACAGAGGCACTGAACAACACACTAGAACAGATGGACCTAACAGACATCGACAGAACTCTGCACCCAAAAGCAGCAGGATACACATTCTTCTCAAGTGCACATGGAACATTTTCCAGAATAGACCACATACTAGGCCACAAAAAGAACCTCAGTCAATTCAAAAATATTGAAATCCTACCAACCAACTTCTCAGATCACAAAGGTATAAAACTAGAAATAAATTTTAGAAAGAAATCAAAAAGGCTCACAAATACATGGAGACTTAACAACATTCTCCTAATTAATCAATGGGTTAACGACCAAATCAAAACAGAAATCAAAGAATATATGGAGACTAATGACAACAACAACACAAAGCCACAACTTCTGTGGGACTCAGCAAAGACAGTTCTAAGAGGAAAGTATATTGCAATCCAGGCATATTTAGAGAAGGAAGAACATTCCCAAATGAATAGCCTAAAGACACAATTACTGAAATTAGAAAAAGAAAAACAAATGAGGCCCAAAGTCAACAGAAGGAGGGACATAACAAAGATCAGAGAAGAAATAAATAAAATTGAGAAGAATAAAACAATAGAAAAAAATCAATGAAACCAATAGCTGGTTCTTTGAAAAAATAAACAAATTAGATAAACCCCTAGCCAGACTCATTAAGAGAAAAAGAAAATCTACACACATAAACAGAATCAGAAATGAGAAAGGAAAAATCACGACAGAACCCACAGAAATACTAAGAATTATAAGAGAATACTATGAGAATCTATATGCTAACAAGCTGGAAAACCTGGAAGAAATGAACAACTTCTTAAAAAAATACAACCTTCCAAGACTGACCAAGCAAGGAACAGAAAAACTAAACAGACCTATCTCCAGCAAAGAAATTGAATCAGTAATCAAAAAATTACCCAAGAACAAAACCCCCGGACCAGATGGATTCACCTCTGAATTCTAGACATATAGAGAAGAAATAACACCCATTCTCCTTAAAGTTTTCCAAAAAAATAGAAGAGGAGGGAATACTTCCAAACTCATTCTATGAAGCCAGCATCACTCTAATACCAAAACCTGGCAAAGACCTCACCAAAAAAGAAAATTACAGATCATTATCCCTGATGAACATAGATGCAAAAATACTCAAAAAAATATTAGCAAAGCGAATTCAAAAATACTTCAAGAGGATCATACACCATGATCAAGTGAAATTCATCTCAGGGATGCAAGGATGGTACAACATTCGAAAATCCATCAACATCATCCACCACATCAATAAAAAGAAGAACAAAAACCACATGATCATCTCCATAGATGCTGAAAAAGCATTTGACAAAATTCAGCATCCATTCATGATTAAAACTCTCAACAAAATGGATACAGACGGCAAGTACCTCAACATCATAAAGACCATATATTACAAACCCACAGCTAACATCATACTTAACAGCGAGAATCTGAAAGCTTTTCATCTAAGATCAGGAACAAGACAGGGATGCCCACTCTCTCCACTGTTATTCAACATAGTATTGGAGGTCCTAGCCACGGCAATCAGACAAAACAGACATACAAGGCATCCAGATTGGTAAAGAAGAAGTCAAATTGTCACTATTTTCAGATGACATGATACTGTACATAAAAAACCCTAAAGACTCCACTCCAAAACTACTAGAACTAATATCTGAATTCAGCAAAGTTGCAGGATACAAAATTAACACACAGAAATCTGTTGCTTTCCTATACGCTAACGATGAACTACCAGAAAGAGAAATCAGAAAAACAATTCCATTCACAATTGCATCAAAAATAATAAAATACCTAGGAATAAACCTAACGAAGGAAGTGAAAGAGCTATACTCTGAAAACTACAAGACACTTCTAAGAGAAATTAAAGAGGACACTAACAAATAGAAATGCATCCCATGCTCTTGGCTAGGAAGAATAAATATTGTCAAAATGGCTATACTACCTAAAGCAATATACAGATTCAATGGAATCCCTATCAAACTACCAACAGCTTTCTTCAATGAACTCGAACAAATAATTCTAAAATTTATATGGAACCACAAAAGACCCCGAATAGCCAAAGCAATCCTGAGAAGAAGGAATAAAACAGGGGGAATTACGCTCCCTTTCTTCAAGCTCTACTACAAAGCCACAGTAATTAAGACAGTTTGGTATTGGCACAAAAACAGACCCACAGACCAGTGGAACAGAATAGAAAATTCAAACATTAACCCAAACATATACAGTCAATTAATATTTCATAAAGGAGCCTTGGATATACAATGGGGAGATGACAGCCTCTTCAACAACTGGTGTTGGAAAAACTGGACAGGTACATGTAAGAGAATGAAACTGGACTACTGTCTAGACCCATACACAAAGGTAAACTCAAGGTGGATCAAAGACCTGAATGTAAGTCATGAAACCATAAAACTCTTAGAAAAAAACATAGGCAAAAATCTCTTGGACATAAACATGAGCGACTTCTTCATGAACATATCTCCCTGGGCAAGGGAAACAAAAGCAAAAATGAACAAGTGGGACTATATCAAGCTGAAAAGCTTCTGTACAGCAAAGGACACCATCAGTAGAACAAAAAGACATCCTACAGTATGGGAGAATATATTCATAAATGACGCTATCTGATAAGGGTTGACATCCAAAATATATAAAGAACTCATGCACCTCAACAAACAAAAAGCAAATAATCCAATTAAGAAATGGGCAGAGGACATGAATAGATACTTCTCCAAAGAAGAAATTCAAATGGCCAACAGGCACATGAAAAGATGCTCCACATCGCTAATCATCAGAGAAATGCAGATTAAAACCACAATGCGATATCACCTCGCACCTGTGAGGATGGCCAACATCCAAAACACAAACAACAACAAATGTTGGCGAGGATGTGGAGAAAAGGGAACCCTTCTTCACTGCTGGTGGGAATGCAAATTAGTTGAACCATTGTGGAAAGCAGTATGGAGGTTCCTCAAAAAACTAAAAATAGAAACACCATTTGACCCAAGAATTCCACTCCTAGAAATTTACCCAAAGACTGCAGCAGCCCAGTTTGAAAAAGACATATGCACCCCTATGTTTATCGAGCACAATTTACAATAGCCAAGAAATGGAAGCAACCTAAGTGTCCATCAGTAAATGAATGGATAAAGAAGAGGTGGTACATATACACAATGGAATATTATTCAGCCATAAGAAGAAAACAAATCCTACCATTTTCAACAACATGGATGGCGCTACAGGGTATTATGCTCAGTGAACTAAGCCAAACCAAAAAAGACAAGTATCAAATGATTTCACTCATCTGTGGAGCATAAGAACAAAGAAAAAAACTGACGGAACAAAACAGCAGCAGACTCACAGAACCCAAAATGGACTAATAGTTACCAAAGGGAAAGGGACTTGCGAAGATGAGTAGAAAGGGAGGGGTAAGAGGGAAAAAGGGGCATTACGATTAGCAGATATAATGTTTGGGGGGCACAGGGAGGACTGTACAACTCAGAGAAGACAAGTAGTGATTCTATAGCATCTCACTACGCTGATGGACAGTGACTGTAATGGGGTTGGTGGGGGGGACCTGATGAAGGGGGTAGTTTAAGAACCATAATGTTGCGCATGTAATTGTAGAATAATGATACCAAAATATATTATAAAAAAAATTAGGCCTCTAGACCCAGAAAATTGCAACACATCCCCCAATTTTCTATTGAGAAGGAAATGCTTCATTTTGGCTTTAGAAAGTAAATAAGTGTACTTAAAGATGTATTCAAGTTAAATTAAGCAACTTATTTTTTGAAACCTTTAAAGTTTTCCTCCATTTAATTCATTTTTAAACACAATAAATTTGTTTATTTAATTCAATAAGTGTGTTGGTATATATGCAAAGAATTTGATTTAGGCTTTGGGTTTTTTTTTGCTTTCTCAAGGTATGCAATCTTACACAAACTTTTTTACTAACCAAAGATAAGCTTCTTAAAAATCAAGCACATAACTGATTTTTAGAAAAAAATTTATATATTTTTTATATGTAAAGTATAAATTGCTAATAATCAAATTGTTATTTTTCCATTGTTAGTTTGGTTTTGAAGAAAAATATTTTATATGCAGAAATAGACAGTGAACATTGTGGTGAGGTTATAATTTGGTCCTGCTTTATTTCTATAATTTTTATTTTGATTGTTCCAAATGTAAAGAATAATTTCAAGAATAGTGCAAAGAACTACCATGTATCCTTTACCCAGCAAGCCCAGGCTTCTCAGTAAAGTCTTTTTTAGTAAAATATCCAGTCCAGAATCATCACTGCAACCCAAGTTGTCTGTTGCTGTCATTCAAGTGGGAACAGTCCCTCTATTTCTCCTTGACTTCTCCAGATTTGACATATGCCAGTCATTTTTTTAGGCTGCCTTCATATCAGTTTCTTATTACTACTGTAATAAATCACCATAAACTTGGTGGCTTAAAGCAACACAAATGTAGTATTTTACCATTTTGGAGATCAGAACGAAGTGGGTCTCACTGGGCTAAAATCAAAGTGCCTAACCTGAGTATAATTCTTCCTCGAGGATATGGAGAGAATGTTTCCTTCCCTGTTTGAGCTAGAAACCAGTCTCATCCTTTGGGCTGTGGTCCCACTCCTCCATCTTTGAAGTCAGTAACATTGAGTTAAGTCTTCCCACATTGTCACTTCTCTGGTTCTTGCTCTTCTGAATCCACTTTCCACTTACAGTGTTCCTTATGATTACATTGGAGCCACTGAAATAATCCAGGATAATTTCTCCATTCCAAAGTCATCTGATTAGCAGCCTTAAATTCCATTTGTAAATTTAACTCTCCTTTGTCATGTAACAAACATATCAACAGATTCTGGGGATTAGGATATAGACATCTTTTGGGAGGTAATTATTCTGATTACAACAGCCTCTCATTTTGGTTTTTAACAATGTTTCCTCAAGTATCTTCAGCAGGAATATCACAGATACTGTCTCTTTTTATTGTCCCTTTATTAATGGTGATAACTATCAATTGACAAAAATAGATCAGCTAGGTTTTTCCACAGTAATGGTACTTATTACCATTTGGTAATAAGTGACTATTTTTTGGTAAGATTCTTGAGATTATGTAAATATTCCATCCTTATCCCACTCTCAGTCACTACTTATTTTAGAATCCACTGATGTATCTTGCCTGAATTAATGATCATTCGAATAATTGCCAAATGATGATCTTCAACATAATCACTTCTTCCATATATATTATTTGGCTTTCTAATATAAATAGCACTTTTCTTCTCTGTTCTTATAAATGTGTATCAGTGTGCACATGCAGTTTCTTATTTTATTCAATGGGTTATAATCTACTGCATCATTATTTTGATATTCTAATGTGTCAGTCTGCACAGTGGGAAATTTTTCAAGTTGCCTTCTATGTGTTTTTTATCATCCTTTGAGAATCTCTTTACTTTCTTACAAAACAAGATGTTCCAGGTTCATTTTACTTTTCCTCTACCCATACCTAGATTCAACAATATCTTCAAGGATCCTTGGTTTCTGAATTGGAGAGTGATGTATGAAAAACAAATTGGGACTAGATGAGCTTACTGCTACTGGAGTATCACTTGTCCCAGACTTTTTCAGTGGAAAAAGCCAGAAAATATGTGTATGTCTGTACACACATAGACATGCATCCCTATTTATTTCTGTATCTATTCATATATGTTGATGATCATGAATATATACCATTACTTCCTAATTCACTGCAAAATTATTTATAGAGTTCACACTACCTCTACCCACTTCCAAATTTGTGCCTCCCTTGGTGGAGTGTGAATCCTCTTGAATGTAGCCTATCTCCATCACTGCCAGGCCATTGCACACTAACAGAGTAGTCCCTGCACCGACTTAAACCTGCCTAGCTCAGGATGCCTGCCTCATCTGAGTTTTCCAAATGGATTTTTGACAATGCTGGGAAGGAAGGAAAGAGAGTGGAAGATAGAAGTAGGAAAGCAGTACATACATTTTAAAGAAAAGGGAGGGCAAAAGACAGAGAAACAGGAACCGTTAGTCCTGCTTTTGTGAGAGCAGTTTGTAAATGTCTATTAATTTTTACAACTTTATACTCAGAAATAATTCCAAAGTTACAGAAAAGTTGCAACAATAACATTAGTACAAAGGACACTATAAATCCTTTAGTAGATTTACCTTTTGTAAACCCTGTCACATTTCCTCTCTCATTCTCTTTCTCATCTTCTCTCTCTTCTTTATACGACTTGTGTGTACAAAGACATTCATCTATATGAGCATATATGTGTATACATATGAATCTGTGTAAACACACACTTTTTTCCTAAATCACTTGTAAATTTCATATACCATGGCCATTTACTACTAAGTATTTTAACCTGTATTTCCTCAAAATTAGAATATTGCCTTATATAACCCCAGTAGTTACTGGCATTAAAAATGTAACATTGATACTTTTGTTTGGTCTAATCAACTATGTATATTTCAATTTTGCCACTTTATCCAATAATGTTCTTTATAGCATTTTTAAAATTCAGTACAGAATTCTGTCTAGGATCAGTTATTACAATTAATTGTCATGTCTCATTCACCTCCTTTAATCTGAAATATTTCCAAAGCCTTTCTTTGTCTTTTATGACATTGACATTTATGAAGAACACAACTCTCTTTTTAGTAGATTATATCTTTTATTAAAATGTGCATTTTTGACATAGCTAATTTGTCATAATTTAACTTTATGTGAAGAATGTTTTGCACATGTTTGTAAAAATATGTTAATCGTGTCAATTTTAACATTTAATAAGCAAAATATGTATCTATTAAGAGGGAAAAATTAGTTATATATATGATTATGTGTCTACACAATGAAATCCTACATGTTTTTTCTAAAGCATAATTTTCTGATATGAAAAGATGTGCTAGGTTTATCATTACTGGGAGAAAAAGAGAGTATATAAAAGTGTGATTAGTATTCTATTCCCCCCCCATACATACCCTACTTATGTGGTAAATCCTTCCAGTGTGGTAGGATATTGCTGATTTTATAAATGCTATAACTGAACCACAATTTTTTAAAAATTAGATTAATATTATTTTGTAATAAGTATTTTATATGAAGCACACAAATTTAAAGTACTACTCAAATTATATTTTAATACTAATCTAAGTAGTTAAAACCTCTCCTATAAAAAATATTTATAAATTACTATTCAGTAGTTTTTTGACACTGGTTATCTATAAGAATATATCTAAACATTTTATTCCAAACTCAAGTATTTTATTCAGTATAGGACTTCCAAAAGAAATTTTTCTTTACAAATTCAGAAAAGCAGTATCCACCAGTGCTCTGGAAAATATAAGATTGTTATTAATTCATTTAACTGATAATTTTTAGTAACATGCCTAGTATACAGCCAATGCTGAAGCTAAATGTATTTGCATCAAATAGCTATCTAAATAATGTGTAGAAATTATCTTTTGAATAATTTGTAGACATGCAGCAGAGAAAACCCCATGTAGAAATAACCTCTGTATAATCGAACAAGCATGTCAATCCCCTCCACCCCCCAAATCATGCAAAAGACAACAGAATATTTCTGCTAATTGGTATATGTTTTTCTTCTACAAGTGAAAATTCTAACCTTTTACTTTGACAGATGTTTGGGTAAAATGCCATGTAACATTTTGAGAGCTTATCTGTGCTCTTTACAGTTATGTTTATGCTGCCACACATTCAGGAGCAAACAAATGAAAAAGTAAACAAAAGTAAAATATAATCCAGTTAGCTATTTACAGATAAACATATAAATCAAAAGTAAGTGAACTTGAAATATACAAGGTATTTAATAGATTAATGAAATATCAACCTGGAATGCACATTGTCAAACATTTTGGAAGTTTGAGAACAAATGTCATGTAGGATAGTCAAGATATTAGCAATTATAAATAGAATTTTGTATTTTTAAAAAATAAAATTATAATTCTTTAATGTCTACTATACCCATTTTTGTTATAATTTAGCTACAAAATGGACTAATACTATAATAATAGTGACAACTATTTTTTAGAGTTAGCAAAATCTTTCCCAACTATCATCTGGTCCCCACAAATTTGGGGAGGGAGTAACATCTGCTATTTTATTATATTTTTGAGATGATAAATTTTAGTCTATGGAAATTAACTGACTTGCCTTCTGGACCATATGAAACCGGTCTTCCAATAACAATTTTCAACATCATTAATGACACATCCTATCTAGAACCATCCACCCCTGCCCCACACTAGGACTGTGAGAAACTTTAAGGCACGGTTAAGATGGCCAATGATTCTATGTACTCTATTATATACAATGATTATATTTATGAATGATTTGTTTAATAAATTTATTTATTAATTCTTTAGTTAAAAACGCTCACTAAGTCCACATAAACCAAATAGCTTTCCCTAGCTCTTGTGTCATAAATATCTTAAACCCATCAGGATGAATGATAAATATATTCAATTGGACAGAAATGGAGAAAACTATGAGTTTCAAGGAATTAATCCACACTTCTATAAGGAAAATAGTATTTTATTAATATGGCACTAAACTGATTCACTAAAGAATCCTATCAGATATGGACTTTACATATACAATAATATTAAAATATCACTTATGCCTTATCTAAAGAGTTAAGTCACATAAATACAAGTAAGAAGTACTAATAAATATTTTCCCTTTGAAATGTTACATTACTGTATACCAAATCAATGGGTTCTTATTTCATTTACCTGCAATAAATTCCTCTCTTCAGCATTAACTGGTTTCCCAACAATGCCACTAAAATAAAAAAGGATGCTAGTCATGGACCTACCCCAAGGATGTTACTGTTGTATTGAGGGATATTATTAGTTATGATAGATGTAACAGTGGAAAACTAGAGAAAGCAGTTATAAACAATCAATTGTTTCTGGTGGACCTCTAGTGTTTGCTTTTTTTTTATATCATTAAGATAAAATCACATGGGCAACATTGTAGTTACTAGATTCCTCCCATTATAAAGTCCCCACCACATACTCCATTACAGTCACTGTCCATCAGCATAGTAAGATGTTATAGAGTCACTACTTGTCTTCTCTGTACTATACTGCGTTCCCCGTGCCCTCCCCCCTACATGAGGTGTGCTAATCATAATACCCCTTATTCCCCTTCTCCCTCCCTTCCCACCCATCCTCCCCAGTCCCTTTCCCTTTGGCAACTGTTAGCCCATTCTTGGATTCTGTGAGTCTGCTGCTGTTT
Organism: Smutsia gigantea; assembly: GCA_032199065.1. Taxonomy (NCBI): domain Eukaryota; kingdom Metazoa; phylum Chordata; class Mammalia; order Pholidota; family Manidae; genus Smutsia; species Smutsia gigantea. The sequence continues at coordinate 804,325 of JAVSCE010019563.1, forward strand.
TGTTCCTTCAGATTTTGCTTTGTTCTTATGCTCCACAGATGAGTGAAATCATTTGGTACATGTCTTTCTCCGCCTGGCTTATTTCACTGAGTATAATACCCTCTATCTCCATACATGTTGTTGCAAATGGTAGGATTTGTTTTCTTCTTATGGCTGAATAATATGGACCTCTAGTGCTTTAGAAAACTGAGTGACATCTATGTAAAAAAGACTTGCCTGGTGGGAAGAAGAACAAAAGCAAATGTAGAAATTAATATTGCTTATATGAGAGGTAGTGAAGTGATTAAAATTAACATATTGGTGAGCAGAAACATATTATTAAGTTATTAACATATTTTCTTTAATATAAATGGTGTTCTTACGAGAAAATTTATAAAATTGAAGACATTAAGAAGTCACCCACAACCCTATTACTCAGACAAAAATACTTATGGAATATCCTTATAAATGCTTCATGCTTATCTACCTACTTATTTTTTACATATAAATATGTACACATAAGTTTAAAGGAAATTCTAATGTGGATTGTTTACTCTGCTTTTATAAATGTTGATTAATATAAATTTTTGTGTTGTTCCATTTTGTTAATTTTTCTTACATCAACATTTAATAAAATTCTAACAAATAGCTGTTCTATAATGTTTTTATCCAATCCCTCTCTGGTAGGCTGAATGCTCTACCCAAAGATGTCCACATCCTAATCCCTGGGATCTGCACATATGTTACAGTACATAGAAAAAGAATCTTTGAGGATGTAAATAAGGTTACAAACTTTAATTTAGAGAGATTGTCTGAGTTATCTGAGTTGACCCAGTCTAATAACATGAGCCCTTCAAAGCAGAGAATTTATTCCATCTGGAGGCAAAACAGATGCTGCAGAAAGGGAAGTCAGAGATTCAAATTTTGAGAAGACGACTTTGCTAGTTTGAAGATGGAGAGGGCAACATGACAAGGAATGCAGACAGCCTAAAGGAACTGAGAAAATCTGGCTGACAACCAGCAAGTAAACTGGTGGTTCTTACAATCACCCAGAACTGAATTTGGCCAACAATTGTGGATCATGGACGAAGGCCTTCCCTTGTCTGCATTATTCACTATTATAATTCCAGAACCTCTCAACTGTACATCTCACTTGTTAAATCAATGAATGAATAATTATATTTCTGCTTTTGTAAATTGTTTTTTAATATCACATGTACAGGGGTTCTAGGGGTTTGTTTTTCTTTCTCTTAAGAGATGATTCCATTTTTCTTGATTTGTAGGAGCTGGAAGTTCTGTATTAAATTTGTAGTATTGGTAGGATGAGAAATTTAGAAGAGAAATTTATTTTATAGGAAGAAAGAAATGCACCAAAGTGAGTTATTAGAAATAAAAAGAATTGATTCAGTAAAATAAGGAAAACACTATATTGTTCAGCTAAACTTACAGAAAGAGAAACAAAATCAAGAGAAGAAACATGAAGAACTGTGAAAAAAAAAATTGCCCATGTACTCTGCTGCAGGATTGGAAAGAACCAAGAATGTAGAAGGACTCTGATTATTTGGAGTCAAAGTTTTATTAAAGATTGAAGCATTGCTCCTGGTTCCAGGGAGGAGTGTAGAATGAGTTTGTGCAATAAATAAAGTCATAAGGGGAGAGATGTACATTATTTATGAAAAACTTAAATTGAGTCCAAATGCTAAAGAATTTCTGGGGTACTGAAGAACTGTGGTTTCTTCCACTGATTAGGTACAATTGTTTGCCTACAAATCAAGCAGTTAAGCTTCCACTGCTGTGCTCTTCTCCCCATCAGATTGCTCTCTGAGAAGGTCACATGCCTGGAAATGGGAGGAGCCCACTCTTACGTCAGCTAGCGGGTTTGTGCTCGAACAAATGTAGCAGGATGCTCACTCTGCTGTCTCTGGGGGGAGGGATCCCACCCAAACCAGCACTGGGGTGCATTGTAACTTAAAGCAAACACTTAATTTTTTTTCTTTTTATCTTACTTAAAATTCAAAAATCGAGGGGCTGCTTCTGTGTTGGTTTTTACATTTTGCTTAGTTGTCAATAAGCTACTTTAATTAGCAAACTTGGACTTTTTCCCTCCAAAAAACTTTTTTTCCTTATATTTTTGTGGCTACAGATTTTCCTCATTTCCTCCATTCTATTTTGTTCTCTCTTTTTATAACTTCTCTTTTTTATTACTCTGTTGTTGTTAGATATCCTGCACCTGTCATTGTGTTTATTTTCCTCTGATTTTGTTTATTTCTTCATTGGCTCCTTTCTTCTATGTTATAGGAAAATAGCTGAACTTTTTCATGTAAGTTTTCTGCAATATTCTATCTGCTACTGACTGTACCTACTGTGGTTTTGCATTTCAGTCATGACTTTTAAAATTTTATATTATTTCCCTTTCATGGCCACCTCTTCAAGTTTCTTGGATTCATTATATCCAACAATATTTTTGAGAACATTAACTAGAATTTTGGAAAAATTCTTCTGTTTCTGCATTAATTCCACTTCACAAGAGAATATATGCTTTGATTCCTCAGGGTGGTCCTGACACTTTTGTCTGTAGCACCTATTTTTCAGAAGGAATGAGGCATTTACCCTATTCATCTTTACAGGAGATTATTGAAGGTGAAGACAGTTTTCTTATGAGACTGTGCAGATTTTGATCAGATCCAGATAAAAGTAAAGACTTAGTCATTTGGTGCACTTCCCAGGACCACTGATAAAACAAAATGTACAACCACCCTCTCCCTACACCCAACTCTTGGCTTCTTCTCTCTAGGGTATGTGATATATACATTTTTTCAGGTCTCTTCCTCTTATTCCCAGGGAAGGGACTCTGTGGAGTTTAGACTTGAGATGTTCCCTTCAATCAAGTCTTTGAATTATTCAAATATGTCATTCTTGCCCTTTCCACAATGATGCACATTTTTAAAAATTTTTCCTTTATGTTTATGATATTTTCAATGACAATTTATCAAGGTTTGAAGCAAGGAATGAATAAATGACATCTACACATGTCATCACTTCATTTTTGAAACTAGGACAAGATTTCAGACTTTGATTTATCATAAATATTCCTTTCTTTTAATGTGTGCATGTATTTAAAGCCAAGTATTTCAGTTTCCTTCTGCAATACTTGCATTCTTAACCTAAACTATTTGGACTGAAACACCGTGCTACCCCAAGTGTTCAAGATTCTCTTAATCGGGAGCCCATGGAGTGCAAGGAATTCCAAGGGTTGTTTCTTCATAAATGGGCCCTTAAACACTGTATAATATTTTAAGTGTATGTTTTATATTTAAGTGCATTAAAAATAAGTTCTTAAGTATTTAGCAGATTCTTGGAAGTGTCCATCACTCAAGAGTCTAGATACCAGTTTTAGAATATTGTTAATTTATACTTGTTGAAGTGGCTGAGCCATAAAATAAACTTTACAATTTTCACCATCTTTATGCCCTTCTCTTATTGGTCATGCCTATTCACATCAGCGGTGCCTTTTACTTTTAACTAGATAGAATTAGGTGTCCATCTTTCACCAATAACATCGAAAAAGATCCCCGTATCACAACGTACTTATTGCTGCTAAACCTGAATAGTAAAGTGAAAAGGCTGCTCCTTGGGCAAACTTTTACCTCCCTGCTGGTTGTGAGGTTCACTTGTATCATAATAGTTGTAATCAATTAAGCTTCCCACTGCAAATGAAGCTGCTGATCAACGTACAGGAAGTTTTTTCTTTTAAAAAATGGATTTCTCAATTATTAAAATGTATCTCATATGGTACAGTGCATCTCACAAAAACATCTCACCCTCTCTTAAAAATTTAATATTAACAGAGCAAATCTGCTTTTTGATTATTTTCCAAAACAGCATTACTTCAGTGTTTGTGCACAATGAATATGATAATCAGGTATATACAATACCTGTAAGTATTCATGAAAATATTCATACAACCTGAATTCATAGATCACCTGTCAAATTTATTGAAAAGGGGTTCTGTAGCATTCAGTAGATTCTTAAAAAGAGCCTTGTCACAAAAGAGTGTAATTATCTCTGTTCCTTATTGATATACCTTCACAATACTGTTAACATATTTTTATAAATGGCTGAGCTATTTATATGGTTATACCATTTAAATGGCTATCCCATTAACTTTAAATTCTTCCTTTTTTATGCTTTTTCTCTGATGCCTAAATCAAATCATTTAGATGGGGAGAAGAGAACATCCCAATTCATGTAATTATTATAGCTAATATGTTTCAGATTTTAATCTGTGTTTCTCTGAGTTGGCCAATATTTAAGTAAGTACTCAAGCACCTAAATTCTTCTGGTTTAATACTACATTTATGGTTGTCACATATCAAATGTATATTACAATAATCACTTTTGATGAGAAATAAAGATATCATACTATTTACTACCTAAGTTGGACTTAAGTTCTTCAATATATGATTAAAATATTATAAATTATTTTATTTCTATTTTACTATTGGCAATTTGTAAATGACCATGGCTTTTTTTTCTGCATATTCTGTTCTCATCTTCTCCAGGAACAAGTGACACTGACTCAGAAACCTTTGGACACTAAGAATCTGAGCTTAGAAATTAGGCTTCAGTAGCTCCACAAATCAATCCAGTCATGGTAATTTTAAAGAAAATTCATGCCAGTGATTCCTTTTATTTAATATTTAATGTGATTTTTTAAAACATCACTTGAATAAGACAGAAAATTTGATTGGATGTGTACTTATTTCCAAATGTTTGGGTGGAGGTTTCTAAACAAAGGTGCTTTACCTAAAACAAATGTGTGCTGTTTCCAGGGTGACAGACAATAGCTGTTTAACAGTGCTTGGCTTTTTTGAACTGCTCCAAATTTTTAAAAGATAAGAGGAAATAATATGCCTAACTCACTTAAAAGAGGAATTTACATAAGTGGAACATAATTATCCAAGTAAGACCTTGTAGCTGAGACTTGGGAGGGTTAATGATACTGCTGATAATTGAAACGCACGGAATCTGTAGAGAACTTCCTTGCTTTCTGAAGAGTTCAGTGTACTTTCCTCTTGTATGTTCTTCTACTTGATGTCTGTATCATAGCCAGATAACAGGACATTTAAATATCTCAGAATAATGGAAATAAAAGGTGTGACCTGTTCTATAACCCTGATTATAAGCTTTTAAGTTTTGCCTCACCTGAAAGGCAGGACTTCCTGTGACTTAGCTTTTTAAAACATTTCAGGTCAACATAGCAAAACTGACTCTGAGGAAAGAGTGCCACCTACTGAATCAAATTTCCTGGGTTCCCTCCAAGGGCTTTAGAATTGTCCTAACATGTTTTACTGTTAAGAAATAATGGTATTGCAACGCCATGTATGAAATACTATGTTTCCTACTTCAGGCACCTTATTTTAATGACCAGAAGTCACATGTACAAATTAACTATGTCATTCATAAACTTTTTATTTGTTTTAAAAAGTAGTATACAAAGATTGAACAAACCTAACCTTCGTGTGAAGGAAATGTCCAAAAGATATGCCTGTACGCCTCTCCTAATGTCAAAGGAACCACAAGGGGGAGCTAGCATGTAACTTCTTTGGGGGCAGGAGAGTTGAGGTTTCCGAATAATTGAACCCTTTTATTTCTGCCTAAGTCAGGAGAAGATATAAGTATGCCATTTGGAATTCATGGAGTTCAAAATAATTTTTCTCAGAACTATATCTTGTACTGTGTAATCTAACTTCCCTTTTTAAATATATGTAACTAATACATTAGGTATAATTCTTCCTCTGACAATTCCCGTTTCTAAATGGTCTTTCTCCATGTACTCTAAACACAAGCACACACACACAACTTACTTAAACCACTCCAAGTAACATTCAATTATAAACTTAAATATAAAAATCTTAAATTAACTTTTAAATTTAAGTTTCAATATTTTAAAATAAACATCCTGAAATATGTGTCACTGTTCTAAAGTTGATAATTGGCAACTAATTTATGAATATTTCCTTCTGATTTACACACTTAGAAATGTATGTAAAATACATGGATGCCAGTTGGAAATTCACTCAATTTATTGTGGGAATTTCAAATTAATAGAACCTGTATGTTTTAGTTGAGTTAATCCTGTAACTTTACTTTTAGCTATTCATTGGGAACTTTCTATGCATGGGACGAGTACACATTTATGTGTATATGTTATCGTATCATAACATAACATACACATATAATACAGGAAAATATTGTTTCCTGACGGGCATTTTTCTAATAGCAAGATTTAATAATTTTAAAAAACATTTAGAAAAAAAGTAACATTCAATTAAAATACTGTTTATTCCTGGAGATATTTCACACTGTTTTGTTCTTATGTAGGAGAAACTGAGTTCTTAAAAACTTTTAAGAATTATAAAACATTTTCCCTGAAGCTTAAGAATAATGTGCATTGCCTACTGTACTTCATATTTATCATAAAAAGAAAAGATATGTTCTAGTGGTTTTCCTATTACTGGTGTCAATTTGTCATTTGTTGAAAGAAAAAGCTTTGATTAAAAGTCAGCAAATGTCAAATAGCTGTGTAATAGAAGTGAGCCACAGCTATCACCAAAAGACAATGGAAACTAGGAGAATTAGCTGTGAATGAAATACTATCATTCATTTTGGGATTTATACAAGTTGTATTAACCTTTTGTATTTATTATATCTAAAACAGTTTAACTGTTACATTTATTTTTGAAAGTCCTCTGTCAATGAATAAAATATATAAGACTAGGTAGTCAAATAATGGTAAAAATAATGGAGAAGGAAATAGTGGAAAGAGACTTTTTCATTCATATAAACAGTGGCTTTGTTGAAAATATCAGCATGTTTTCAAGAATATAGCAAGCAGGATAAGTATTTGAAGAATGTTATAAGTGCTGCCATAATTACTCCATGCATAAACTCTCAGAACTACAACTGCAGCTAGTAAATATGGATTTTAAAGAGTGTATCAGAAACAAAATTTAAATAACAAGATTTCATAAAAAAGCACCTTTAAGATTATTTCTTAGAGTAACAATGATATTACTTTAATTATTGATTTAATGTAGTAGCGTTAGTTTTTTTAGATTGTTAAAATAGGCCTGGATATTTCTCTGAAGTTATGCTAACATAATGATCAATTTATCTTAAAACTCACCTAGACTAGCATAGTATCTTATTAATGTTATGTTTGAGTCTTTGTAAGTACTTTTACCAATGAGTGCACATACACATATATTTTCTCTTAAATCACAAAATCTTTGGATGTTCATGTATAATATTAGTTTAAGTTGAAACTGTCATTGGTAATTATATTTCATGATTACCAACCAGTCTCTTAAGGAAGGTGAGATTGTAAGTATTTTTAGTTATGCATAATACTACATTCTTCAAGATTCCTCAGCCAGGTCTCATAGGTCCACAGCCTAGTATGGTATAAAAACCAATATATATTTATATCATCTCTTTAAAAAAAATAAGCTCAATATTTTTAGCATAATCAAAAACAAATGCCTCAATAATTTTATCACAGACAAAAAAATATTTGGAGAAAAAGATAGGATTTATGAAATGGTTAAATATTAGCAGCAACTGTAGTTTAAAAAGTTAAAGGGAATCCAAACAATTAGAAATATCAATTGGTCCATTTCCTTTATTAATAAAGTAAGGATGAGATATAAAGATAAAAGTTAATTATTTGGGGGTATCTGTCAGTCTTTACAAAGAGAACTCAATACTATAAATTATAGTATGGCAAGATACCTGATAGGATCTTTTAGCTTCCTCTGGCAGAATACCACAGGAGTATTCACATAAACGTGATAGTTCTCTATCTATACACTAGGGGGAGGTGTGACATAATTACTCTGGAGGGGTGGAGGGCAAACTGATGTCTGAGAATGTATTTATCACTGGACTCCTCTTAGAAAACCCTCTATTTCTCCTCTCATTTGCATAAAAGCACATTTAAAGTTAACCAACAAACATATTACCCTTTCCTTGAAATTCTTTAATTCTCTTGTTTTTATCTAATCATAAACCTCAAGTAAGGATATTTTATGGCTTTCCTTGAATTAGTATATACTGCAAAAAAAAAAAACCATGGATCTGTTGTATTAAGAAAGTAATGATAATAAATGAGAGTGTAATCACTACCGCACTACCTTTATTTAAGCTGGCTGATGCTTTTAAAGCTTCAAACTTCAGCTTCCAAGATAATTGTTTTGGGACAGAGATTATAACCAAAACAATGAAAAGGTGAAGTTTCATTAGGCAGCATGGTTAGGCCCTTAGCAAAATAACTCAGATTGCTGAAGTTCTAGTTCGCCTGTTTAGCAAAAATGGCAAACTACCTATTTAGAAAATACAAGACTTTGGGACTTTTTAAAATATTTTTAAGAATTATGAGATTGTAAGTATTGTTAGTTATGCACAACACTACATTCTTCTAGATTTCTCACCAAGATCTCATATGTCCATAGCCTACTGTGGTATAAAAACCAACAGGATCTTTGAACTAAAAAAAAAAGTGAATAAAAGGAAAAAAAAATTACAAGACATTTTAGGATAAGGTCTGTCTATAAAGAGTTTCTCTTTGAATTTTTAAACCATTAAAGATAATCTCTTAAGGGAGTGGTGAATTTGGGGTCCAGATGAGACTCAAATTCAGGCTATAAATTGTCTCATTGAACCTTCAAGGAAATAGTTTCTTTATCCAAATTTTAAAAAAATTATTCAAACAATAATCACCAGAACTTTCTTGTAATTGGTCTGGATTTAATTTTCTTGAAAATTAATTTTCATGAAATTCTGAACGATTCATGTTACAGACTTGTACTGGTCATTCACAATTTATAAATGGCAACTTAACTTTAATATTTATGAATTGTGATCAATACTGTAGCAATCAAAACACTCACCTTTTCTATTTCAACATTTCAATTTTCTTTTTCCTTCTTAACTCTTTCCCAGGATGGCTGGATCACTCGAACAAACCAGTCCTTGATTGCGGATGTTTGTGATAATAGTTTGGGAAGAAAGAATCTCTGAGATTAGGAACTGAAGTGGGAGAAGTAAATGAACCAGGAACCCGTGTGTGTGTGTGTGTGTGTGTGTGTGTGTGTGTGTGTGTGTGTGTGTGTGTATGTGTGTTGTGTTGTACTAGAAAAAGTCTTAGCAGACCTCCCACTGATCTGCCTTCACTTTTACATTCTATGCATAGGAAGGAGCTTTGGTAAATATGGTTATCAAGACCTATTTGGTCCTGAGATTAAATTCAAATTGCCATATGGAACCTTAAAAACGAAACTGAGGTGAACAAAACATTAAAAATATCGTGTACGTATGTGTGTATGTGCGTCTGCTTTCCTTGAATCTGGGCTGAGATGCCGGTGACTGAAAAGAGCCCTAAGTATTATTTCAACAAATTTGAGTTTTAACAAGCTATAAAGCTTGAATTGACACGGAATCTTTCTCCTTAAAGGAGAGGCGCTTTTCCTCTGGAGAGGCACGACCGCTCTTTCACTGGGCTTCTGCTTTTCTTCTGAAACTCTTTCATAATCAAGTGACTTTCCTTGCATGGGTGTCTGGGGACAGCTGATTTTTCTCCGAGGATAAAGTTACATACCGATTGCTGTTTCTCTCGGTGTGTTTGCACCAGCTCTGGCAGAAGCGGGCGCGCTAGCGCGTCCTCGCATTCACACACACTCACTGAAATACTCATCACACCCCCCAGAAACACAGACGCACACACTTAGAACACCCGCTCACACACACACACACACAGCAGGCACGCACACACACATATTTCTGCACCACATTCAGACGCGTCCACACGCTGCCAGACGATCTGCACTTCCCTTGGCGTGTGTATGGTGTGTGTGAGTGTGTGTGTGTGTGTGTGTGTGTGTACAGAATCCCAAATGGAAGACCGCAGCTACCTTATTCTGCAAGTACGCTGCGATTCCAGTTTCCTGTGTATAGCAAACAAAAAATTTAAATCGCTGTCAAACTTTTTCTTTTCTTTTAATTCTCTCTTTTCCAGAGGAAGACGGTGGAGGAGCTTCTCCCAGTAGTTTAAGACTCAGAAAACCTGGGGGCGAGGCTCTGAGCACCGCCGCCAGAGCCGAGCTCCAGGCTGGGCTAGCCGGGCTAGTCTGCTATCTAACTGATCTAATCAATGACTCTGAAGAGCTGGGGCTCCTGGCCCCGCCCCCGCCAGTCTCTTCTCGGCTTTCCATTGGGCGCGGGATGAGGAGGCAGGGCCTTGCTCCGCAAGCGGATTGGCTGGCAGGGAATCAGTATCAATGTTTAAGCGGCGGCGTGAGGTGAATAGAGTCAGTCAGCAAGAGGCGCTGGGAGAGAGCTGGGGCTGAGAGCCCTGCGGATGCGGCAGCGGCGGAGGGAGGCTGGGGAGAAGCTACTCCAACTGTTGAATTTTCACCTTTCATTTCCTCCGATGCTTTGCTTGCGGAGATGGATTTATTTGCTTTGAAATCCGCGCGTCTTCCGCAAGCTGTGAGCTGATCCTGACAGGCCATTAAAAGAGACCACCCGTGACCGAAAGAAGGAAAAAAAAAAACACAACCCTCCACAACGGACTGCACAATTAACTATGCACACCGGTGCTGGACTTTGTGAACAGAGAACATTGAGAGGAAAATCGTGACTGATGCGAGGCTAAGCCGTGCACAGTCACTGGAATCTTTTTTTTCTTCTTCTTCTTTTCCCCAGGACTCTGAAAGATTTGGGGGTTCCTCACGCCTAACCAAAAGAAAAGATTTTTTTAAATAAATAAATTAATAAATAAATATACCTAGCAAAACAGACGCCTTGTTTTCCAGAGCCTCGGACTCCAGCAGAAAGAGGTAGAGTAAAAGTGCTGCTGGATTCAGCCTTCCCTTCCTCTTTTCCTCCCTCCCTTTCTCTCGCTTTTTTTCTTTTCTCCAAAACCTGAATCTGGCATTTCTTTCTATAGAGTGAGTCAGAGAAAGCGTTAGGAAGAAGCCGCAACTAATGTCTGTGAAGGGAGAACCGTGAGGCGAGAGTGAATACGATTCGTTCCACTGCTTCTGACTCATCGGGCAGATCGGAACACCTGCATTTCTGGATGTGTCATTCCCGAGGCGCCTCAAGAACCTGAAATAATGTGTAGGCAGACCTGTGCCTAACATCCCCTCCCCGGGCTGGGCGCCCCTGGCTGGACCGCCGAGGCCGCAGCTCCTCACCCCCTGCACTCCTCCAGGCGCCCAGAGAGACTGCAGAATGCATCACGCCAAACCTTGATGTGTTTCTTTCATCCAGCCCACTCCTACTATAAAAATTTTTTTGAAAAAAAAACCCGCACTCTATTCGCTTCAAATATTCACCACTTTTATTCCTCGCCAAGGTTTTCCTTTCTCGATGAAGAGGACTGGGAGGCAGGGCCACTGGAAGGAGATGCTGAATAGAAAGAAAAGAGAGGCACTTGACAGCCCAGCCCTGTGAATGCAGAGACTGTTTCCCTGCTAGCGAGAGACAGGCAGAGTGTGTGTGCGGACACTGGGAGGGTGGCTCCCCCTTCCTTTTTTTTCCGCCTTCCCCTCCCCCTTCAAATCTGCACATCCAACCATGAGTTGCCTGTTGATTTCCTTTCGCCTGGGAAGACAAGCAAACTGGAATTAAACTGCATCGAGAGAAGTCCTTGCTCGCGGGGAGAGAATGGGATGGTAGCGGCGGCGACAGGCTTGGCAGAGAGAAATCACAGTGTGTCTACGAGCAGAGGCGGGGACATAGCTATCTATTCCCCCCTCCCAATAGACTGACACCGCAAACGCTGATCTGGCTGTGTGGCTTTCTTGACTTCGAGGGAGAGCCTTTTCCGAGGAAGAGAGGGAGGAGCCTTGTGGAGGGAGGAAACTACAAATCGGGACACTAGTTCTTTGCGCTGCATTTCCTCCCCTCCCTTTGGCTGCTCGGAAAGGAGAGAGAAAAAAATACGCTGGGCTGGGAGATGCAGTCTGCCGCCGCCTTTGCCTCAGCCAGCAAAGCAAGATTAGATCTCTAAATGCAGCAAAACACTGCCTGAAAACAGACCAGCCCGTGAAGCAAGCAGACATTTCACAGGGCTCCGCCGAGGAGTCAATATATATATCTGACTCTCTCTTCATTGCTTCTCATCCCCATCAATTTCAGCACAGGAGGCGAAAAACAAGTAAGGATTTCACTTTCCGATCTGCCTGGAGACACACCTCCCTGCTCCCTCCTCCACCCGCTGTGAAGAGTATTTCGGAGGCAACCGCCGCGAGTGGATTTGCAGCGCCCTAGCGCGAGCGAGGAAAACCTACGGATTCTGGATTCTTTAGCTCACCCATCATCCCTCCTGGACGCTATTTCCTTCTCATCGCCTGCCTCACCCCTCAAGTTTGAGTCGCCCCAAGTCCGGGCGGGAGAGACAAAGCCCCAGGCTTACCCCAGCCGCAGGGCGCCTCCGCCTCGCTCGGTGCCCCTGCGGCTCCGCTGCGCCGCTGCTCCTCGCCCAGTGCGGATGCTGTAGATCAACAGGTTCGGGGAACTTGAGCGGAATAAGGAGAGACCGCCCGGTGCCGCAGCCGGAGAGCGGAGGGAAGAAAGGACCCACAGACTTGTGGCTCGCTTCGCGCACGCACTCTGCATCCGAGCCCCAGGCTGGCGCGCACCCACTCGCTCGCCCATCCAGTCCCTCTGCTCCTGCCCCCACCCCACCGGTCTGGGATGTACCTTTCCATCTGTTGCTGTTTCCTCCTGTGGGCCCCTGCCCTGACACTCAAAAATCTCAACTACTCTGTGCCGGAGGAGCAAGGGGCCGGCACGGTGATCGGTAACATCGGCAAGGATGCTCGACTGCAGCCTGGGCTCCCGCCCGCAGAGCGCGGCGGTGGCGGCGGCGGCGGGCGCAGCAAGTCGGGTAGCTATCGGGTGCTGGAGAACTCCGCGCCGCACCTGCTGGACGTGGACGCCGACAGCGGTCTCCTCTACACCAAGCAGCGCATCGACCGGGAGTCCCTGTGCCGCCACAACGCCAAGTGCCAGCTGTCCCTCGAAGTGTTCGCCAACGACAAGGAAATCTGCATGATCAAGGTGGAGATACAGGACATCAACGACAATGCGCCCTCCTTCCCTTCGGACCAGATCGAGATGGACATTTCGGAGAATGCGGCCCCCGGCACGCGATTCCCCCTCACCAGCGCACACGACCCGGACGCCGGCGAGAACGGGCTCCGCACCTATCTGCTCACGCGCGACGACCACGGCCTTTTCGCGCTGGACGTCAAGTCCCGCGGCGACGGCACCAAGTTCCCAGAGCTGGTTATTCAGAAGGCACTAGACCGCGAGCAGCAAAACCACCACACGCTCGTGCTGACCGCCCTGGACGGCGGCGAGCCGCCGCGGTCAGCCACGGTGCAGATCAACGTGAAGGTGATCGACTCTAACGACAACAGCCCGGTCTTCGAGGCGCCCTCCTACCTGGTGGAACTGCCCGAGAACGCCCCGCTGGGCACCGTGGTCATTGATCTGAACGCCACCGACGCCGACGAGGGTCCCAACGGGGAAGTGCTCTACTCTTTCAGCAGCTATGTGCCTGACCGCGTGCGGGAGCTCTTCTCCATCGACCCCAAGACAGGTCTGATCCGTGTCAAGGGCAACCTGGACTATGAAGAGAACGGGATGTTGGAGATAGACGTGCAGGCCCGAGACCTGGGGCCCAACCCTATCCCGGCCCACTGCAAGGTCACTGTCAAGCTCATCGACCGCAACGACAACGCGCCGTCCATCGGTTTCGTCTCCGTGCGCCAGGGGGCGCTGAGCGAGGCCGCCCCCCCCGGCACCGTCATCGCCCTGGTGCGGGTCACTGACCGGGACTCGGGCAAGAACGGGCAGCTGCAGTGCCGGGTCCTGGGCGGAGGGGGTCCGGGCGGCGGCGGCGGCCTGGGCGGCCCGGGAGGGTCTGTACCCTTCAAGCTTGAGGAGAACTACGACAACTTCTACACGGTGGTGACTGACCGCCCGCTGGACCGCGAGACACAGGACGAATATAACGTGACAATCGTGGCACGGGACGGCGGCTCGCCTCCACTCAACTCCACCAAGTCGTTCGCTGTCAAAATTCTGGACGAGAACGACAACCCTCCTCGTTTCACCAAGGGACTCTACGTGCTGCAGGTGCACGAGAACAACATCCCAGGAGAGTACCTGGGCTCCGTGCTCGCCCAGGACCCGGACCTGGGCCAGAACGGCACGGTGTCCTACTCCATCCTGCCCTCTCACATCGGCGACGTGTCCATCTACACCTACGTATCCGTGAACCCCACCAACGGGGCCATCTACGCCCTGCGCTCCTTTAACTACGAGCAGACCAAGGCGTTTGAGTTCAAGGTGCTTGCTAAGGACTCGGGGGCGCCCGCGCACTTGGAGAGCAACGCAACTGTGAGGGTGACAGTGCTAGACGTGAATGACAACGCGCCGGTGATCGTGCTCCCCACGCTGCAGAACGACACGGCTGAGCTGCAGGTGCCGCGGAACGCCGGCCTGGGCTACCTGGTGAGCACAGTGCGCGCCCTGGATAGCGACTTCGGCGAGAGCGGCCGCCTCACCTACGAAATCGTAGATGGTAACGACGACCACCTGTTTGAAATCGATCCGTCCAGCGGCGAGATACGCACGCTGCACCCCTTCTGGGAGGACGTGACGCCAGTGGTGGAGCTGGTAGTGAAGGTGACCGACCACGGCAAGCCCACCCTGTCCGCGGTGGCCAAGCTCATCATCCGCTCGGTGAGCGGCTCCCTGCCCGAGGGGGTTCCCCGGGTGAATGGCGAGCAGCACCACTGGGACATGTCGCTGCCGCTCATCGTAACTCTCAGCACTATCTCCATCATTCTCCTAGCGGCCATGATCACCATCGCCGTCAAGTGCAAGCGCGAGAACAAGGAGATCCGCACTTATAACTGCCGCATCGCCGAGTACAGCCACCCGCAGCTGGGCGGGGGCAAGGGCAAGAAGAAAAAGATCAACAAAAATGATATCATGCTGGTGCAGAGCGAGGTGGAGGAGAGGAACGCCATGAACGTCATGAACGTGGTGAGCAGCCCCTCCCTCGCCACCTCCCCCATGTACTTCGACTACCAGACCCGCCTGCCCCTCAGCTCGCCGCGGTCGGAGGTGATGTACCTCAAACCCGCCTCCAACAACCTGACTGTCCCCCAGGGGCACGCGGGCTGTCACACCAGCTTCACCGGACCAGGGACTAATGCGAGCGAGACCCCGGCCACTCGGATGTCCATAATTCAGGTAGGAGACTTTTAGCATAACTGGGACTTTATTGCTGGTGTTGGAGCTGTCCTGAAACCTTTGCAACAGGACAAGCCACACTGGCAGCAGCAGAGAGAGGGGAAATTTTTTAAATGAAAATGGTTTACACTTTTGCCACTGTGTGTACAACATATTCTATACATAACCCCTTCCTTGTAAATAGCCTAAAATCTACAAGATGTAAATGTCTTACTTTTGTGGCATTTTAAAGTTTATTTTTACAGGTTTAAAAATGTTAGCAGAGTTCAGTATTCATAGTTTATTTTACTTTATTTTTATTTGTTGGTCTGCTTTTCTTTCCATCACAAAGGATTCCCAGAGTACAAAAAAAAAAATTGTTTCAGGTAATTCACTTTAAAGGCGTTTAATTCCATATTGAAAAATCTGATGTCAAAAATGAAAGAAATGTGTTCCCAAATATTAAGGAGTTAACCACTTCCAGGACAAAATGGCAAACCAGTCAGAATTCCAGAGCTTGAATTAATTTGAGCTAAGTTTTATGCCCCTGCCCCCCAAGTCACTGTTATGCTTAAAAACTGTTTTAAAGTACTTGAATCTTACTTAATTCTCCAGCTGAATCTGCTGCTCTATAAACCTATTCAGTAACATAGTTTAAACTTTTAAAATGTGAACTATGATCTGAAGCTCTTGCAAATGTTTGAATAAACAATAGGATCTGGATAATGACTAATAACTATCTATGAAAAGCTTATATCTATTTTGTCCTGTGGTTTTCCTGATCTGTCCTTTGGAGTTATTGAGGAACGAACAGAGTCATAGACTCGTTTTGTGCTTTTGAAAACAGGAGACTAAATTGCACTAAAGGCACTTAATGTGCCCAAAAGAATTCCAGGATGCGTTTAGTTTGCATACTGAGTTTTTCCAGTATACCTAAGTGATGTTTAACATATATGGAATAGTATAATCCAAAGTTACTGATAAATGAGGGAAAAAAAGCCTAAATGATTTCATAAACATAGATTCTAACAGCAGGTGACTAATATGTCTTGTCACTGCCTAGTATCTTTTATCCACTATTGAGTTGTGTCACAGAAAAACTTAATTCTTCCTTATTGTGAATGCTGTTGCTACACATTACTCTGGATGAACAGTACTTGCAATCCAAAATTGAGTTTAACTCAAAGTGACACTTTGTGAGGAAGATTAGTTTGGGGCAAATGAAAAGAATTCATTCATAATTTTATGCTTTGAAAAGCAAATAACGTTTAATGACACTTGACTCAGTAATGTTTTTATTATTAAAATGGAATAGGAAATTTAATAATCTTATCCTCTCTAACATGATAAGTGCAAAAATACTAAAATTGAGCAAAACATATTTTCTTATAATAGTATAATGTCCTTGTAAAACAGAATCTTGTACTTGATGCCACTGAATACTAAGGTATCGACTGCAGTATTAAATCCCACTTTTGCAGTGTTTACTGTATAGTAGTATTCATGATTTTTTGAGGTCTTTGTAAAACTGAACAAGAAATTCCTCCCTTAAAAAACTGTGGTTTCTATGAAAGTCTTTCTGTGACTGTGTAAAACTGATATTTATGATAATCTCTTTAGAGGGAGGTATGTGAAAACATATTTACAGATCTTTTACAGTCATTTTATAAATACACATGTTATGTATCTTTCTTATTACCATTGATAATTACAAAGATACCACTGAGGGTTAATGCTTGATCTTCCACTTCAAATGCAATGAGTTGAATTCTTATTTAGGTTCCAGTAAAAATGAACTTGGTGCAGTGGAATTCTCAGCAAGCCTGATTCCTTAGTGAGGAACAGTACTGAATCAGAACATCCTGAAGAGTTTAAGGGACAGGGGTGCCTATACTGTACACCATGCTGTCTTGAAGCTGTTCCTTGCTCCAGGGATGATGATGACAATTCCACTCATTAGCAGTAAAACTTACGCCAAAGCAAATCACACACACATGCAAGGAGAGAGATAATTTAAACAGAGAACAAAGGACAAACTTCCTTGCCAATCCCTTCTTCTAGAATTTCTTCTAGAATCTAAATCCATGCCATAAACACCCAGGAAAAGTTAAGTTCTTGAAATTATTTTGAAAGTGACTTAATTTCCCATATTGCTCCTTCTATGGAACTATCCCATCAAGTGTGTTTATTGGTATGTGTATTTAACAGCTTGCTGAGGAAACACACTATTAATCTCATGTGTATTTCTGCAGGTAGTCTTAATCCGCAGAGTGCATTTGGAGTAGCACCTATGAGGTCTGCTTTATCTTTACTTTCCAGCATTTTTATGTGTGTTCTGTTTAGAAGGTGGAATGTATTCTCATGATGGAATGAAAAGAGTCTTCCACAGTTGTTTTGAGATACACTAATAAAGACCAGTGATAGGAAATTTAGGAACTTCAGTATTTGTAAGACTCATGTTATAGTTCAAATTAAGATTTAAATATCGAAAGATTTTGTGTGAGACACAAGGTCTAAAATTTTAAGGTTAAGATCTGTAGGTTCTTTGGCATAAGAGTATTTTTATTGAATATGGATGCAGAGCAATTGTGTAGAAACAGTGTAGAAACAATGGTTTGTGAGAAGAGATTTTATTTCAGGTTTGCTTCATGTCGTTCAAAGTCAAGCCAGTCTATGAAGTTTTTAAACAATAGACTAGTGATTAAAATATCCTCAATAGTGTGGATCATAATACACTGTTGTTATAACAAAATATTTTGTTCATTTTAACGCTATAAAATCGATTTTAAAAATAGGAGCACAGATTTTGTGGTAGGTAAGGCAAATAGATTGTTAGCCATATTTATAAAAGCACTTTTCAAAGGAACAATTTCCATGTGGATTATTTCATATGTTAACATGAGAATCTAAAATCAAATAGAGATCATCACTGACTGTCACGCGTAACTTCTAACTGATGCTTATCAAGAATTATTTGTTCAGTCTTAGGGTAACTTCTCAACAGGTGTTTTCAAACGAGGCCTGGCTGAGAAGAGGGAGGAGGCCGGGGACCGCTTGCTGGTGGGAGAATTTCCAGTCTTGTTTGAACATCTGTGTTTTCAGACTTTTTGTAGCACTACCACAAGTCATTTTAATATGCTTTCATAGAAGAAAATATATTGAGCCAGCAGAATAAGATCTACTAAAATAAATTTTTAAAAGGAATACATTCTTATGCAGTATTTTATAGTTCAATCTCAAAAGATTCACATTAAGGTTGACTTAAGACTGCTGGGAAGAGAAAATCCTCTTGATATATGTGCATGGCCTTTTCAATAAAAATGAATTAAACATATAGTAAATACAGTCAATCCAAATATATAAAAATGAGACAGGCATAGAGGGCTAAAGTTTCCACTGTAGACAATAAACTCAATATGAATGAAAAAGTGTTATCTTCACTAGCAACGTTATCCACAGTCTGCCTTTATTGCCACTTCTCTATTAAAATAATTTTTTTAACTTAAGTATAGTTGATATACAAAATTATATTGGCTTCAGGTATATAAATAGTAGTTCAACAATTATATATATTATGAAATGCTCATCACTGTATGTGTAGTTACAAACTGTCACCATACAAAGATACTACAGTATTACTGACAATATTCCCTATGCTGTATTACAGGGACTCAGATGAGATCCCAAGATCGTGATTTTCACAACTTTATATTCCTGTCTGTTAGTGATTTCAGTAACAAACAGAAAGCATGTGAACAATTTCTTCATTTAAAATTCTGAAGACATTTTTCTTCAGTGTTATTCTAAGATGTCATACTTTGATGTAACATGCATTCATTTCCATAAACTTTATATGTATCTCTATTTATAGAGGCTATGGTGAGCTGAGTAGGAAAGGCATGTCCCTTTCTTACTCCATGCCTCCAGGAGAGTCTTGTCCACTTTGTTTCTTAAAGATTTTTAAAAGATGGACAGATTAAATTAAATCATATTTTAAATAAACATGAGTACACAATCATAAACACTTAAATCATATTTTAAATAAACATGAGTACACAATCATAAACACTTTTTTCTGTTTCACCGCATATTAAAAGTAGTACAAATAAAGTACAAATAACCATAACTGAAAAGATAGTCAGCTATTAAAGTGTTTTGAGTTTCTTTGGAGAAGAGTTTAAAAGAAATTATCATCATTCTAAATATAATTGCTACTGTTATTCTTAGTTTTGTGTGCACCCATGAAAATCTCAGCTCCAATGTAAATCTGTGTGCATTTCTCTAGTTACAATAAATGAAAACACAAGAAATACAATTTTTAAACTATATGAACTAGAAGCCTTCAAATCTTATTTTTAATAAGTTATGTAACTACTCATAAGGTAATGACTTCTTTTAGTTTTTTGTTTTCAATACAATTTCCAAAATGCCAGCTAGGTAAAATGCTTTATCATCCTTACACTGAGATGATAATTCACCACTGTTTGAAAAATGTAGAACTAAGATAATTTCAAATTTTTCTTGAGTTTTGAGTCAGTTCTATAATTTTACTTGAGTTCTCTGAGTTAGAGTTATAATTTAAATAAATACTCTCATATATATCTACATGCAGGATTTTGGAATTTTATCCTTGACATCTTCATGTTATTTAATTCTGTTGGTGATCATGAAAAACATCAGACCATACAAAAGTATGCCGTAAAATTCCTATCACAAGTACTTGGACATATTTTTTAGTCCAGAAAAAGACTTCCATATTCTAAAACATTATCTATTGAATGTGACTATGTTCTAGCCACCCCCTCAAAAAATCAAACATATTTTCCAGAAACTTTTCTCTATAAAGTTGAAGTTATACATATTATTCAGTTTTTTTCTACAGATTTAGCTATGTTAAAATAAATTAATTACTCTTAAAATAATCCCAAATATTATCTTTTTGAAAGGACTAAGAAATATACCTATTTCAAAAGAGGAAAGTCTCAAAAATCTCCACAAAAGTATTTAATACTGTTTAAATATATAGTATTTATATTTTATCATATTTCACTGTTACTGTCAAGTTTTGAAAGTCTTCACTGTTAGCGCTGCTTTTGTGAAACAATGCAATACAAAACACATCTATAAAAATAAAAGGTATAAATAAAATATGTTAAGATTAATAAAGGTTTACATGCATTTATTACAGTGAAGGTTGGTTCTGCCTATTCTCATGAAAATGTGCACAATAAAGCTTCTTGGCAAAATTAAAGAATGTGTATACATGTATAAATATCTTTATATTTTCCATATAATTTGTGTAAACATTCAAGTACAAGTATTACCCCATTATTATACTTATTTACTTCCAGCGCAGTTTTCTTCACACAGATAACTCAAACCTCCATTTTTCTTTCAAAATATATTCAAACTTGATGACTTTACTGTTTTAAAGCCTCGAACACTTTGAAGTTCCTTAAAGTAGAATCGGGCATTCTAGAGCAGAGAAGTTAAGGAACAACTGGCCTTCAGTGAACAGGTTGGTGTTTATGTAGATTAAGAGAAAAAAAATCTCCTCTAAGTTTCTGATTCTGTGAGAGGCTGGCAGGATGGCTGGAGGCATCGTGAGAACATGCACTGTGATCTGATGATGAAACATCACAAGGAATATGAAGCCACTAGAACTGGGTTTATGCCAGTTAGGAAGTAAAACTTAGGTCCCTTATGCTGAGAAGTCTTGCAATACACTCAATAGTGGGTAAATTCTTACAAATGCACCTGCTAATTATGATATTAGTCATTGCTGCAGAACGTATTCCCTGCAGTGATACTTCTGTTTAATAAATCCCACAGGGCATTATGTTGAAGTCATATTTTAGTCAAGCCATTAGGGAAGCTATTTTTTCTTTTGTATTGAATTCCTTCAACCAATGTATTTGCTAGAGAATGGTATAAAGTTCATTTTGCCTATCAATTTGAAGATAGTGTGATTTCTGCCACCCACCTGCAAAACACTTTTAAAGTTCATCAGACCTACACTAATCTATTGTCAACTTACTTTAGTAAAGGAGACGTTGACAAGAATTTCCTTCAATGGCACACAGTATTTTACAGTTAGCCGTAGCCATCACCACTAGCTTGACAGTGATATATTGCTATCCTTTGGCCTCCTGAAATAAATGATTTATAATAAAGAAGTCCTAAATGACATCAACATTCCCTGCTGTGACTAAGCATAAGCTTGCTCCTGCTTCATTGCTACTGTGGAAGTGTAAGGTCAATATCTTTAAGGTAAAGAAAAAAAAAAAGACAAACTACAGATGCAAAATTTGTGGCTGTGTGGGTAGAATCCTTCACTTGTATGCACTAAGTTCTTCCTGTGGAAGACTGTAAAATTGTTTTCAGACAGTGTTTGAGAGAATCTATTGATATACATGTGACATACTTCTGTCTGTTCTGGTCCTAGTGACATTCTGATCACTGGTGTTTGTAGGCCTTGCCCTGGATCTGTTCCAGGCAGTTTTATTGTAGTGAAATGGTTCTTACAGTTCATTGAGCATCTAGCATAACTGTGTTGAATATGATTGGCACATTTGCATATATTTATTCAAAAAATAAGGCAGCTAAACAGCATAATTATGGGAAAATGAATCATAACAATAAAAGACCGTTTAAGTTAACAAGTTTTATGATCAAAGGATAAATCCAGGTTGGATATATGAGATTTTAGATGTAAGTAATTTACATAAATAGACTTTGGTCTGATTAAAGGAAAGGAATATATTTAAAATAATGGTATTAGAAATGCATTTTATTTCAGTCATTCTGAAATATTTAAAGACCTGTGTTTTTTTTTATGTTTCTATTCAGTACTATAGTCATGAATCATATTTATGTCGGATAAAACATGAGCAAGGTAAAGATAAAAATAATATTGTAAGCTTCTAATTGGCTCTGGAATACACCCTGTCTGAATAATATTTATTATTTTTTAAACTTGCAATATTTTTGATTGATTTTTAATTAGTGGAACACATTAAAGGGACCATTTAAAGGACAATTCCTTGTTTATTCTCTTTATCAGCTAAAAGCAACCTTTGTGGAATTTGAAATTGAGAGCATTAAAACTCTATTTCAAGTTTTCAAAGCTATACATTCATAATTGCTCTATATATGTATGTATATATGTATTTATACATATATACTGTTTTTAAGAGACATTGGGTACATATTTGTAAATTATATTAATACATAATGTAGATAATGACTTTATAGTCAGAAAGGTTCTAATGCTGTTTTGATAGCGTATATATTTTTAAATAACAGATTTAACTTAAAATATAACTAAGAATTTCTTTTCAACAGCTTTGATGCTTTTAGATACATTTTCTTCAGCTTCTTTTGGTGATAATATGTAAAAATGTAATTTAAGAATAGGTCATTACCTGCTATACTTCACAATATTTCTACCAGAATTCTTAATAATCATTGCTAAGCAATGATTGGATTATACTTATACCTAGAATTTTTGTGTCCTCCAATTCAATAAAACTCAAATCGAAACATGCACATATATCTTAAATTGCGGTATCATACTTTCATAAAGCAGAAAAGCAACAGGTATTTTACTATAGGCAGAAATGGCCACAGGGGCCCTTATATCTTATTCTCATAACACAGTTTTAGACCATTAATCTCTTTAGATAAATTCTTAAATTTTTATTTATTTGCAGTACAAATGCTTGCATCAGTTTTGAAACCTAAGACTATATTTTACACCCTTAAGACATAACATTCCTTTTCAATTCATAGACCCCCAACATGAAAATACCTTTGCTTAAAGTTGTTCATTTTTTCACACAGCGTATTTTATCAAAGTATACTGAGATTATTTTGTAACTGATTATCAATAGATTTTTTGCTGTTTCACCAGAGCAATTGCATTTGCAGAACTGATACTTATGAGAGCAGTTCATCTATGATCACCATGAGGATTATTGTACCACAGTATAAAGTGGCTAACATGCACTTCTTGCCAACATCCCCATTTCAGTAGATGAGATGACAGTATGAAACTAGAATGTTTGGGAAATAATATGCTTAAAATCTCAGCAAAAAAATTTTTTTATTAAGGTATTATTGATATACACTCTTGTGAAAGTTTTACATGAAAAAACAATGCGGTTACTACATTCACCCATCTTATCATGTTCCCCCCATACCCCATTGCAGTCACTGCCCATCAGTTTAGTAAGATGCCAGCCACAAAGTTACTATTTGCCTTCTCTATGCTACACTGTCTTCCCCACGATTCCCCCACACCATGTGTAAAATCTCAGCAAAATTTACTAAGAAAAAATGTTATGTAGTATCTTGGAAAAAAAATTTCAAAAGGGGATTTTTTTCAGCTCAAACCTGATCATTGCTTAATGATACATCTTTATATAAATATTTGCCACAGAAACTTTCTGATCAACTTTAAAAATAATTTTCTTTCATTTCCATAGTTTTGCTGGAAAAAAGCAGAATATTGTAAATATTGGTGAATTCTACTGCAGTGTCTTCTTGGGGCTCAAAATTCTTGCTTTCAATTTTGTTTTTACAGTTTTTCATTAGAATAGCTTATCCCAAATCAGCTCATTGCATTAAGAATGTTATAAGAAGAATTGTAAGTCATGCAAAGTAAAAGATAATCATTTATTATCATTATCATTAAAGACAGAATTAAAGATTTCATATAAACTTGCTTTCACATAGTCTCAAAACAAAACAGTTGATTGTTTTATTTTTATTATTATTTTAAGCTTTATGCAACCTTGTGTTAGCTTAATGAATTGTTGTGTTTTTCCTTTGTTGTTTTAAACCAATGACTAATCTCCTATTTTAATCTTGGTTGATTAAATCAGAATTCCCTGTTTTAATCATTTCTGGTTTGGAGATGCACATTGACTCTTACATGGCATGGTATGCCCAGAATATGTTTGCTATTTTAAAAAAACAATGAAAATAATGTTGGTGCTAATACATTCACCTAAGTGTAGAGTAAGATAGAGAATTATTGACAGCAGATAAACATATATATGGCAAACATTTTAATAGAACATATAGATTGAAAAAAATGTCTGTAACCTTGTACTTTTAGTATTGGCATATACACAGATAGCAGTCATTATTAGCTAAATTTCTACTTTCTGACCTCCTAGGAAAGCTGCTATTTGTCCCTAGATGATAATAAGTCAGGAAATAAGAGAACTATCTTATTAACAAATTCCACTCACAGCAATGTGTAAGATTATTGGCAAAAGTCTATTCTACTTTTAGTAGTGGCCTTTATTTTGGATGTGCCAATAGCAACAAGTGAAGCAATATGCCTAAAGTGGAGAGAAACTAAAAGACAAGGAATACATTTAAGGAAATTTTTTTTATTTTTCTGATTTTGAGCAGTAGACTTTCCACGATTTTTTATAATCAAGACAATTACATAGTAATTTGGGTTAGAATGCATGCCCAGTTCCCCATCTCAAAACCCAATTTGTTACCACCTGTGGCTATTTCTATTAAAAAAAAAGAAACATAATTACTATGAGTCTCAGCAGTCTTAGAGTAAATTTTTGCAATTACAATACCTCCCTTGGGCAGATGTGTGAAAATCGTAGATTAATTCCTGCCAGGATCTTTCTGTTCCTCATGCATTTTTAGGTTTGGTGTCGCCCGCTTATTCAAGTGTCTCTGTTTGCTCTGGTTAAAGGTTATGTCAGTGTTTCCACAGTAAATCTCTAGAAATAAAGATCCACATGTTGGCCATTAAATTTTGCCTTAGGTGAAAAGTTGACATGTACCGTCTTAGCAAAGGAGTAGATAATATTTTCTATCACGCTCCTCTGTTGCCTAGTTAAGTCTGAAGTAAATTGTAGTAAGACCATTTGGCAATGTTGAGAAAGTAGGATTTAAACTGGCAGGTGAAAAGAAAAGTGTAATCTTTTGAACTATAAAAGCAATCTAATCATCAGAAGTTAATGGAAGCATTTTTATTCTATGCTTGATCCTAAAGTTACTTAGTACACAGAATTTTAAAGAGCCATAATAAAGATATTGAGACTGGATGACTAACAGGCGATTTAACACCCTACCAGTTTCCATTCATTCCTTTTTTTGGTTGTGGGTGTAAACTCTTCTTAGTAAAGGTCAAATTGATCTACAACAAAAATAGGAGTGTTATTAAGTCTGAACAGTTTTAAAGCAATGGATCATTGTCATAACTCTTTATTAGTAAAATTAATTTATGACAAAGCAGTTTAGGTAGCAGAATACTTGAGGACAGGCACAATATCCATCTTGTTTTTCACTGCAGTTAAGAGACCCTAGCATGATTTGTAGTACATAGTAGCCACTTAAAAAAAACATGAATTCTTTGTAATTTCCTATAATTACTGATCAGATATTAGCTGGAGCTTGGATCCAAATCTAGACATTACTAAGGCCAAAGTCTAAGATATTATTTATAAAACATGCTGAAATAATGACCTTCTAGTAAATAATTATTTGAAAGTGGATTATTTTGACAATTTTTATTTACAGTTATTTCCTTTTTAGTAACTAAAATGAAAATTTCTATACAATTCTATTGATATATTACAAGTTCACAGAAATGAAACCAAGTGATCAAAGTTCACCAGTATGAGCATCAGGTTTTCACAGAATTGTTTATGTGTATATGTGTGTGTGTGTGTGTGTGTGTGTGTGTGTGTGTAAACATTTGCTAAGACGGTACATGTCAACTTTTCACCTAAGGCAAAATTTAATGCCCAACATGTGGATCTTTATTTCTAGAGATTTACTGTGGAAACACTGACATAACCTTTAACCAGAGCAAACAGAGACACTTGAATAAGCAGGCGACACCAAACCTAAATATATATACAGTATATCAAGAGAAAATAGTGTTGGTATGAGCATGTCTTTCATCTTTTGTCCTATTCCTTGGTATGGTTTAGAAAGTATTGATATTGTGCAATTAAGATATTATGCCTATTTGTTAAGACTAAGGATCTCACAGCTTTGGTAAGCTATTAAGAAATTAATGTAAAAGATTTTTCTATATTTTAATTAATTTTAAGGTAGTTATATTTATGGAGACTTTCCATAAAATGTTTTACTTATATTCTATGACTAATGAAATTATAGGTAAACGGTAATAGTAATTTTCAGATTACATTTATTTGTATTCCTTGAGATATAATTTTATGATTTAATCACCTTGTTACCAACTATTAGCAGGCAATTATTAAATGTATATAATCATAATAACCCAACTTAAACTTTTTTCCTCAAAATTTTAGAATCTGTCTTGTGTAGACGATATTAAAACTTTCATGGACAGATTGAGGAAATAAAAGCTAAGCATTCCTATAAACAGTATGATGGCCATTTCAGTATTGTTATTTAAAATACATCCACAACTGCCAGATTCCTTCAATCCATAATCATTAATTAATTAATAAATAATGAAATAATTTTAAAATCTCGAATTGAAATAATTTACTACTTAATTACCATTTATCTGAATTTTAGCTCTTAATTTTAAAATCCATATCAAAGAATAAGGAACTTTGATAGAGTAAAGGCTTCAAGCTGAATGTGCTTTCAAACTGTATTAAATATTTAATTATTCCCACTTGCCTGAGTAGCTAGGATTAAAAAAGTTCTTTCAATATTTGAAAAACATCATCAGAACACAATTTGAATGAAGCAAAAGGAAAATAATTATTTATGTCTTATACTGACTGTCCTAATTCTTTTCTTCTTATCCTTGCCATCTGGTATCTTTTCTGAATAATCCATTCAGAGAATATATTTTTACAGAGGTACCTTAGGGAACATGTATATGTACATGTAATCTAATTTTTTTTAATTCACAAAGATAAATAGATAGAGACCATGGTGGTATTTATCACCAGATCAATGTTTAACTATATGTATATTTGCACCTGAAAATTATATAGCTGATTTTGTGAAGTAGAGCTATATAGAGGTGGGTCATATTTAAAGATGAGTTGGATTGAATAATATTATGTTTAGCATTATTAAAATGCATTAAGAGACCAAAATCTTTTGTTTATTAGCTAAAAAGTTTCTTGGGTTTCCTTTAATCTAGACTTGAGTATGTATTTTAAGAGATGAAATTTTGATTTTCTTTTATATAAAATCAATAAAATAAACCTTTCTTTATGAGTCCCTCTTTTTGTTCCTCAGGCAACAGTGTGCACTATTGAGATGTAATAGAGATAAGATCCTCCATCTCCTACTTCTGAAAATAGACTGCTTAATTGTTTTTATCTCTTGATAAACATTCTTTATATGTTTGTGCCTACGCAGATCAGATATATAGACAGTGTATCAGTTCATAACATAAGGAAAGGGAATTTATGGTTAAACTTCATCAACAAATTCTTTAATATTATTTTCATTTAAAACTTCCCATTGAGCCTTGGAGAACTTGAGATTTATTTTAAATACTCATCATTTAACTAGAGAAATCAAATCTCCAAGGACATATCTGTTATTTAATAATGTAGTTGGGGTGTTGTTTGGTGTAAATGTGGGATGGTGATGGAAAGGAAGGAGGGGTGGGAGATGGAAAGGAGCTCTGATTCAATAACCCCAGGTAATATGATATAAATAATTGGAAAATGGAGATATCATTTCAGTTGGTTAATTGTAATAAACCTATTATCTTGTTAGAGCATTAAGGTAGAATCAACATGTTGGGAAACAGATAAAAGGTGCATGAAAGCATTTAAAATTCAATCATTAGGTTTCATTGAATCCATCTGCTCCCAGGAAATATAATTGGAAATTTGATACATTGACCTTCAGCTGCCATTTTAGGACATACTTTCAAAATCTATGTTTTTGAGTTGGACATTTGAAATGAATTTGATAAGAGCCATATTCAGTACATTTTTAACCCAATTACCTTTTGAACAAAATTTGAAAAAATAATACCAGGCTAATGACCTGGTGTCTATTTGACAAAGCTTCAGTGTAGTTATTTAATCCTGGATCTAGTTAAAGCAACTAATGTTCAAATTCATTAAGGTTTCGATTAACTAGAGGGACTACTAAACTTCTCACTGTTATTTTGTGCAGAAACTCCTGCCTCTCAGTTATTCTCTGGGTCCGTATTACATTTATACTTACAGCATCCAGTTACACTAAAACTGTATATCATAACAAAAGGAAAAAAAGCAATATTTAGTATTTCAGATGGTTATCCTGAATTTTAAAAATATACACAACCCTTTTCGCCAACATAAGTATGAAACCACGGAACCTTCCTAAAATATTTCTTATGTCTTCCCTTAAAAGGGTGGTATATGATACAATTATATATCTACCACAAGAAGTACATTATGTAAATTGATCATGATTTCATGTCAGCAGTTGTGTACTGCTCTGCTCACTGAAGTTCATATAACTTGGGAAAGAGTCATGATTAGACAGGTGTTTCTTCAGTAAGTGAGATCAAATTTCTGAATATTTATATAGGGATGAGCCAGATGTACACAGCTTAACCTTATAATCCCATTTCACAGCTTTTCCAAATACTTGGAAACTTGTTAAGTATGAAGCTGATTATTTTGGCAGCGTATCTCCATTAGTAGGATTCAGATCTTCCTTATTTACAAGCCAGTACTGTTAATATAATCTAGTATACTGAATCAATAGGAAAACTGAAAAAGTAGAATCCATTTAAGGGCTAATTGACAGGGAATTTTCTTCTAAATATTTTTCATTTGTTTTTTTATTGATGTCATAATTTCAGAACACATGACGCAGGTGAACGATGTAAATATTTTGGACACAATGCTACTACTGTTTTGGTATGAAGTAGTTATTTCTCAGATTCCTTGTACTTCTGTCATAATCTCGATATAAACCACATAATATCATGCATCTGTCCTTTACAAATATTTCTTTCAGCATCATCTCAATTGCAAGACTTACTGTCATTTGACATGTGAAATTATTTTAAATGCACTCATCTATTTTTTTTTAATGAATAGAGGCAATACAGAGTAATGTAATAATGTGTCATGGTTTTCATTATGCTTATTTATTGGTTCTGCAATAATAGACATAGAATTTATTGTTATGCTTTCAGCCTGAGCTATTTATGCTCTGTGCTATGAGTTGCAGAATTTCATATTTGTGATGCCCTGTCCTCTCTAGAAAAAGGGTATCAGGAGCCTGAAATTAAATTAGGCTAAGGGAAGAGTTTTATACTTTGTCTTTTTAATATTAAGTGTATAGCTTTTATAAACTACTTAACTCTGCTTAAATAAACTCACCCTCTTTCAGAAAGAGGAAAAACCTGTTTCTCAAACTCTGTATGACAACTTGATTCCCTGTTTGGAAAAGAAGGAAGAAGAAAGTAGGGTATCAACAAAGAATAATTGTTCTGTTGTTTCACTACTTTTGGGGGAAAATTGTCTACTGTGTTCTTATATTTACTCAAAAGTGTCAAATGCACCAATAAAAAGGAGACATAATGTGTCTTGAAAAACATAGAATTAGGTAATTTATAAAGAAGAGTTCTTCCAGGAGAATTTAGATGTAAATATGAGGTTTTGGACCCTTGATTTTTTTTTTTTTTTTTTTTGTCCCATGAGAGATATTCCAGAGAGGAAGCTACATCACTAAGACTATGCCTCTAGACCTCTGTAGCTGAATTTCAGTTACCAATCATCTAGTACCTTTTGAATTTCATATACTTTTAACATTGAACTGGGAATTTGTAGTCAGCCTTCAGGGATGAATTGGCTACATTTGACTGCAGGGCCAGTCATTCCTTTTCTGTTTGATTTTTAGCAAGTCAATAGTTTCCCTACAAGAAGAGATTTTATTCTTAGGAAAAATAACTGTTATAAAACAGTAATGTGCAAAAATAATTTCATTAAAATAATTTTAAGCTGTTTGCATTAAAATAATTTCAAGTTTTTTTCCAGTATACATTTTTTTGAGTCTCCTTCCTTTTCATTTTTTTTCAAAATTAAAAAGCTATATTTTTCCCTCATTTTAAGAGGAATTCTTACTTCAAAGATTTGACTTAAAAAAAGAACCTAAAAAACAGCTCCTGGTGTATAGTAACATTGTATACTTGTGGACTGAAAATAGAGTTGCATTTAAAAAGTTGTAATTGCTAATAATTTAGTACTCAGAGATAGCTGTTGCTGACCTTTTGTTGTTCCTAGCCAAAATCCTTTCTTTAACTACAAAATCCAAAGGGCTCAGATCTAAATTGATTTAAGGTTATTTTTTATTTTCTTTGTTTCACTTAGTGTTAATATTAATGTTTTTTATTGAAGAAATATTAATATGTTTGAGATCTTGTACCAGTACCTGCTGGGATGGATAATATATGATATATACACTAAAGTATTCTAAATATGAAAGAATTAGGGATTACAAACATGTCTGGGGTTTTAAATAAGGGATTGTGAACCCAAATGTTTTCCCACCTCCTATGTGCACATGCACACACACTAGATTTTTTACAAAAAGTGGTATATGCTAAACATAATATAGTAAGTTACTTTTGCTTAATTATATGAATATATCATAAACATTGTTCCATGTCAATGATGTAGTTTCACACTGTCTTTACAAGTGTGTGATTCTAGGCCCATTAATGGATAAACTGTAATTCGTTCATCAGTTACTCTCCTATTGACAGATTCTTTACACTTAGATTCTATTCTCAAGGTCCTTGATTTTTTAAAAAATTTAGCTTTTCAGTCTGAGCAAGTTGCTTAATTTTGTTTCTGTCTTATCAGGTGTGATAGTGTTCGCTAGTCACAGGGCTATCATAAGAACTAAAAATGAAATATGATTATGCATATAAAGAATATGATCGATACTAAATGCTGAATAAATATTAACACATATCATTATTGTTGTTAACAGCAAATGACCTAAAACATTCTGAAGCAGTTAACCAATGTTGGGGTACTGATATGCAGATAGATTCTTTGTAAAAACAATATTTCAGTTGACCTAAATGTGAGCAATTGTACAAAAGTACAATTTTATTCCACAGTACTTATGATTATAAAAAATAATTTTACTGGAGTGCTTATTAATTTTATTGCAAATTTCCACTTTCACCTCTCTAAGCCAGGATTGGCCACTTTTGTTTTGATGTTAAATGGATATTTTAAGAAGTGCCCAATTTTTGATAGATTTATCTTGCAAAAATTGGTTTCCAGATAATCTTGAACTTCTTAAACTACCAGACTCTGAAGTGGAAAGATATTATTAAGTCTTCCTCAGGAACTACATTCTTTATGCAGAAAGACCTTGTAGTGAGAAAAACTCATACCAGATGGAAACTGAAGGAGTTTCCACAAAAGAACTGTTGTAGGGCAATGAATACTGGAAAGTTAGGGACGTATGATAGCTTCTGATGTCATTTACACTTCTTTTCATGTGGGAAAAGTGAAGCACAGAAATGTTACAGATGTATAAACAGCTAGCTAGGAATAGAGAACTAATGTCATCTGACTCAGCATTTAGGATTTCTTTTTTCTCTTATATCACTTGGGATATCCTGTTTTACAGGCATTTTGTTGAGGTATGGGTAGTGTATAAGAATATCTTATAACATGAGTAATTGCTGCCAGGAAGTACTGCAACTTAGTGCCTAGACTGCAGGTCAGTTTGGAAGGGAATTCTGTAAGCTCTCCACACAGTAAGCCTCAAAAACTATGCTGGGACCTACGTACAACTCATTGCCACAGGGTCTTCCAAATGGGAAACCAGTGGAAGTTTCAAGAGTTTCTGTAGGTTGGTTCTAATGTAGCACAAATAATTCCAGATTTGGGAGAGTCCAGAAGTAGCCTGGGATTCTTAGATTTGATCAGAGAACCGACTTTGATCTTTGATTCTAATATTCCAAAAGACCTCATTCCTTTTTATTTGTGTTTAATCTGAATCAGAGCTGAACAGTTAAAGGAACAAAGCCATTCAAGGTGGTGTGATCTGGTATTAGAACATGGATGAGCAAGCATTATTAGAATGAAAATAATGTAACATTAGACAATGGTAAATAGAATAGAATAGAAAGCAAAGCATAATACACACCAAAGCAAGATGTGTCAATATAGTACTTGCAAGTTTTTTTATTTTAAAGAGTGCAAAATTTTGAGTCAAAAGAAGCTTGTTGGTATTACTTACTTATATTGGGACCTCCAGCTAGCCTTTCATGAATTCCACAGGCCTCAGTTTCTTCATCTATACAATAGAAATAGTTACAATGGTGGCAGCTGGTAAGGTTAAAAGGAAACAATTGAAAAACAGTTATGAAATGTAAAATATGTAAGAAAGCCCAGGAGACAAAGGACCAAGAGCTGAAGAGTTCTTTTCTCTGGGAAAGAACAGGTTACTTACTTTCACTCTAAGTACACTCTAGAGAATCTGTAATACACTTCAGGAAACTTCATCTGTCTAAGTGCATTTTGTTTTCAGGTGTTCCCATGATGGTACTATTTCAACAGTTTTAAGTAGTTTGGAATTGAATATAAACATGCTACAAATCACCTAACACTGAAATTCGCTTAAAGAATATGAACAGTTTTTCAATCAGACACTTTCTCAATGCATACTCTGGGAAGGAAGTCTGTGTCCTACAAAGGATGAAAATGACTTGTGATTTTTCCTAAACTGAGACCTAATTAAGAATAATGCATATATGAAAATGCCTCATTAGCATTTTATCTATAGGATTGAGTAGAGTAAAAATTTTAATTTTATGGTTGTCTCACAAAAGTGATTATCTAGGTAAGATTGCTTTTTAGGAGAAAAATTCTTAGGATTAAAGTCTTCAAAGAAAGAAAGAGCTGGGGATACTTGAATTAGGTATTAAGTGACGGTCTGATAAAGGGTAGAGATATTTCATTTTGTGCTAATGTTTAATTAAAAATATGTTAACATTAGTAAAGACACTTAGCTTTATTTTCAGGTATGAATGCCAACCTAAAATAGGCTATTTTCATTGAGTCATACATTTTAAATGTGATACTTAGTCTTGTATTTCAGAGGGAAAGTGATAAATATCCTAGTTATCTTATACTCATAGATTTGATTAATAATTAATTTTTTCCTCTAATTTAAGAATACCTTTTCCTTTGTAATAGTCATTTCTGAGGACAGGTCTTCCAAATTCCTTGTTCATTATCTCCTAAATTTCCATAACTGCATTCTCAAATTATTCTTTCATTTTCAAAACAAAACTTCAAATCCAACAGGTAAATGTTTTGGAAATTTAAATTTTTATTTAATTTTTTCAAATAAGCGTTACTAAATTATCTTTAAAATCCATGCAAAAGGTTGGGGACTTCAAAATCCCCCCCAAATATTTGCTAATTATTATAAAATATATGGATTGTTTAGCTGGTTGGCTGAATTGTTGCTTATAATTATAAGGAGTTAAAAGATTTTCTATATGATCAAAAGTTAGAGGAAGGAAAAAATTAGAAAGGTGTTGAATCATTCAATTTCACCTTAAATTCCTTCTATCTTTTCCTCCTGTTAGGAATTGGAATGTCTCTATAGAGGTGATGACTTGAAAGGCTGATACAAAATCAGACAGGAAACTGATCTTGTTGATAATTTTTTCTTTCATTTGCAAAATGTAACCCATTATCAAAATAATAATTGACTGTATTATTTGATTAAAAATTTAATATTTTGGGGAGTAAAACTGGTGAATTGTGTTTACCAAAATCATTGCTTTTGTAAAGTTTTTAATTTTAGTGTACTGTGAGAAAATAAACTAACAAAATGGATAACAAACATAGTTTGGTTCACCTTTTAAATTAGTTATTTGTTTTGGGGGAATTTATATAATGATTATTAACTAAATGTAAAGATAAAATTTCTTTTGCACTTTAATAGGTAAGTGCTTAGAAGTGCCTATTTTGACAATTCACATGACTATTATGATGGTATGTAATCAGACAGTTAAGCCTTCTGCATTCATTAGAATATTTGCAATAAGTGGCCATTATTTCCTTTTTATATTTTTGGCCAAAGGAAAAAATCTAGTTACAGGAGTTATATAAAATATATAAACTCCTTAAAATAATTTAACATGAAAGTATAGAATGGTAAAAATGCAGACACTTTCAAAGAGTCTTGTTAGTAGGAGTGATAGTAGTACTATTTTTGCTTAATATGTAACAGTAATTTTTAAAAGCATTTTAGCAACAGCAATTGACTGGTCCTGGAAGTCACTGGGAAGTGTTACTGTTCTACAATGAATTGGGCATATGATGGGCTCTATGAAAATTGGGTAGCTGTAATTTCTATTTTTCCAAAAATGTAGACAGTAGCACTACTGTGTCTCTTAGGGCAGTTGGGAAGATAAACAATAAATACCAACACTACTGTTTAGTAGACTCTAGCATAATACTCCGAAATTTCTGGCACAGAATGTACATAATGACACATACTTTTAGATTCAATGTAATATAGTTTTAAAGCATGCCCATATTAGCTAAATGAATTAGACTAAAAAGTGGTTTGAATCTAAATAATTCAATTTGTAAAAGTTTCGTTTTGCTTATTAGCAAGTTCCTTTAAAATTAATAGAACAAGATTTTAAGAAAATGTGTCTTGCAGAAGACTTGGCATTCATTGTGACAGTAAGTAAAATAATGTGTCATCAATGCCTCCCTCCCTTTTCTCTCTTTCTCATCATATATTGAGAATTCTAGAAGTTCAGGCGTATAATGAATTCTCATTGGCTGCACATATCTTTGAGTTCTTAGTCTTGGAGGCCCAATTGCAAAGAATCCAGTTTTAGATATTCCCTCCAATGGGAAAATCCTTCAGTAGTCTTAATAGAGATGGAAAAAGAGCATGATAGGGGGAAAGCACAGGGGAGCCTCCTAAGATAAAATACCTGGCTGAAAGATTAATAGAAAAATGGGAAAAAAAAGAATTCCAAACTTCCCCCACTATTACCACCACAGAAGAAAAAGGGAAGACTGGGTATTGGAATAGGTTTGGAGAGCCTGACCACACTGAGAGAATGGATTAATTGGAGATGTTGAAGTTAACAACTCTGAAGTGAGTTTGGATTTTTTCCCTAAGACATCACTCACAACATAACACTAAACCACTGGCAGAGAGAAAGCACAGCTAGCATTCAATGGCACCTCAATGGCCTATGGGCCTCCAGCTTCAGCAAATACATAAAGAGAATGTGCAGCATTCTCTATTTTGTGTGCTTTTATCCATAACAAATAGCATTCATTGTGTCTTTTCATTACCTCAATTTTCCTTCTTGTCAAAGACGATTTTCTCTAAGATTCATAAATTAAATAATTAAATTGTGACACACAAGTTATTAACGTTATCGGTGTCATTTATAAAAGAGTTAACATTTGCAAAGAGGTTTTAACGTATTGCTGTCTCACTTCAAAAAAATCATCTAGGTTATGGTAACTGAGCAGTAGACTTAAAATTCTTGTTTACAGGGAGTGGCTGTTCTTGTCCTCCCATTTTTAATTTAAAGTAATGCTAGTTTTTGCTAAGTGTGGTAAGAATTTCTCATGTTTTTATTATGCCTTTAGTAACAGAACACAAATGTCTACCACACTATACTTGTATAAAATGTATTATTTTGAAAATCACTGATAAATACAGTTATTGCCATTCCTCATGCACTTTAAAAATTCCAAAGCCATAGGTGCTGTCAGGTAACTTTATAAGTGGTGGCTTAAAATGGTGTTGCTTACTTCAACTAGGGAGAAAGAACCACACCATATATTCTGTAGAAGGCAAAGCTATCAGAAGCAATGTCGGTATGAAAAAGGCTTAAAGTGAATTATTCACCTCTTAACATTCCCTTGTGTTCAGTCTGCTGCAAAGAGAATGCTTGTTATCAATGTGAAAAGCAGTGCCTTTGAATTAAGGGAAAATTCAACTTGTTTGGTTTTGTTTTCAACTCAACGGCATCAGTATATGCAATCACCTTTTGTCTCAAATTCAAAGAAATTTTCAAAATTCCTCTCCCATGTGCCTCTAGATTAGGGAAACACAGATTATCTAAACCTAACTGAAGCTATGATATGATTTAACACCATAACTAAACATCCAACCCCAAATTATTCTGCGAGAATTAAGTTCTCTGTTAATAACTTCAAGAGCCAAAGACATACTTTTATTTTTCTTTAATAATTACTATTCTAGATCAATGCCTCTAGAATTAAAGCTTTCTTCATATTTGTACTGCAACTTTTGGGAGATCCTTTTTGCATCTGACATAACCTTCTTTACTCTTCAGTATATTACAAATTTAAAAGAGAATGTCGATACAAATATATAAAGCTTACGCAGCTAAGCACAAAGTACAAATTTAGTATTTATACATTTTTATATATAATATCACATTTATAGGTATAATGGGGCAAAATGCTCTACAACCTGGTGCAAAATGCAACAGCTTTTCTTCCTCAGTGTCTAATCTGCCTTCAGTCCTATTCAATGTATTTTTAATTACAAATATTGTAGTTTTCATTTTTAGAATTCCATTTAGGCCTTTTTCTAACCACCTATTTCTCTTCCTCAGCCCCAAGATTAAGGTGACTCAAACAGAGGTACTTAGAGCTCAAAATTTAAGGAGGCAGTCACTCTCAGGGTAATGTTTTAAATCCCTGAACATATTTTTAAACATTCTAATAGACTTTTAAGTTCCTTCCTTTTTGGTTAACTCCTTCATCTTTTATATGCCTAGGTGTGTTTTTATTGATTGATTTTTTTTTTCCTAAGTATGGGTTATATGTTCCTGGTTTGTTGCATGCTTTGTAACTCAGTTGGATCTCAGGTGTTGTGAATTTTACATTGTTGAATGCTGGATTTTTAATACTGCTGATAGTCTGAGCTAATTGTGGAATGAATTTATCCACTGAGTCGAAAGTCTTCTCTTTGGTAAAGAAACGAACATAGAAGGGCAAAA
Source organism: Smutsia gigantea (assembly GCA_032199065.1). Lineage (NCBI taxonomy): Eukaryota > Metazoa > Chordata > Mammalia > Pholidota > Manidae > Smutsia > Smutsia gigantea. The sequence goes on from JAVSCE010019563.1 coordinate 841,619, forward strand.
GGATATCAAGAATGCCAGCATTTTATAAACCACTGCCTCCCATGTTCCCACACCAAGATTCTGGAAATGCCAGAGCTGTTTGGTTTGTCGAAATGTTCTCACCATAGGAAATTTTCTGACTGGCCATGACGTCTATAAGGGGAAATACTAGATAATATTGGCAAATCAGCACCAAGATAATGTGTACGTATTTATCACATAGAGATTGCACTAGTCACAGATTGAATGCTAGCATTTACTTATATAACATCTATGATGGTGAAAACTAACTATAGAATCCAGTTTCCTTATGTTCACCTAATTTTTCTATCTCTCTTTTGCAGGGATACATTTAGAAGACAGTATTCTGTATTTTTCTTTATAAATTCTATAGATATTTGAGACTCAAAATGATGAGGTCTTTATTTTTCTCATCCCACAGCGGTCTCATTTTCTAGAAATTCAAGATTGTTTTAAAATTTATCGAGCTTTCATCTCGTTATCATTATTTCATGATTATTACAGTGCTTCATGTAGTATTTTTAAAAATTTAAAGTTATAACAGGAATTGTACTATGTAACTAAGAAATTTTCATATATTATCTTGTATAAAATATAAACCCAGTCATTCTAGATAGCATTATCCCAATTTTACCACCAAAGTTGTAAAATCATTTTGACAATATTTTGCATATACTTTGGTACATCTTGGGTGCTAATAATTTCATATTAAACGTCTTTAGAGTCTTTACAAAGATTCTATGCACTTACTTCCAAATGTAAAATCAATTTTATGAGGTATTTTCTAAATTTAAAAACTCACTAGATCCCAGTTCTTCATGATATTGCTGTTTCCTGCATTGAAAGGAAAAGCTAGCCTTTCTAATAAATGCAGTCTGAAATCTTTAAAGTATTTATTTTATGGCTGGGTAAACTGCACACAAGTAAAACATATTTGAAGGAAATGAAAATTGAGCTAAATAATTCATATATAAGGTGATTGTCTTATAGAGCTGTTGCTGGATTTGCTAGTGTAGCTAAATAGATCTGTATATCCTGAATCTATTTATACTCTGTCCAAATGAATATGGGATTTCTACATAGGTTTTGAAACTTGGCTGTATAATTTTAAATGACAGCATTCAGAAATACTCTTTATTGAGGATATTTAATAAAGTAACATGTTGTTTCATAATTTTCTATGAGACAAAAGGATCCTTAGTGTATATGAGATGCAGATGATCAGTTTAGATATAATTTTGGAATTACTTTTTATTAGCATACAGTAAAATGAACCTTTTTTTTTAGTGTAGAGTTCTATATGTTTTTATTCATGTTTAGCTTCATGGAACCATCACCACAATCAGGATACCCATAGTTCTGCCACCCTAAAAAGCATCCTCGTGCTGTATCTCTATACTCAATTTTTAACCCCTTGGCATCCTCTGATATGTTCTTTGACATAACCATTTTTAGTTTTTTGAGAAATCTTATAAGTAGAATCATACTATGTACAATTTTTCTTTCACTCAGCAAAGTGCTTTTGAGATTCAACCAAGTTGTTGCATCAATAGTTTTCTTTTTTAAATAGTTTTCCATTATATGCATGTACTACAATCTCTTTATCTTTTCCCCTGTTGCAAGATACCTGGGCTGATTCCAGTTTTGTCAAAGACAGCTCCAGCGAACAGTCATGTACAAATTTTTGTGTGAGTGTACTTTACATTTCTTTAAGGTAAATGCCAAATTACTGGATCAATTTGCATCTCTTTTTTCTGCCTTTCATACTTTTGGTATCATGTCTAAGAACTCTGCCTAATACCAGGTCACAAAGGTTTTCTGCTAGGTTTTCTTCTAAAGTTTTTAGTTTTACATTCATATTTACATCTGTGATCCACTTTGAGTATTGTTTTTTTTTTTCTTTAATAATGTGTAAGGTGTAGGTCCAGGTTAATTTCTATTGAATTATCTGTTGAATTGCATTTTTCAACTTTGTTAAAAATCAATTGGTTGTATTTCTGTAGGCTACTTCTGGACAGTTTCCTCTGTCCCATTGATCTATGTGTCTTTTACATCAACAATACTACACTGCCTTGGTAGTGTAGCTTCATAACTCTTAAAAAATAAGGTAGTGTGATTCTTTCAACTTCATTCTTCTTCAAAATTATTTTGGTTGTTATAGTTCCTTTGCCTTTTGTTACAAATTTTAGGGTCCTCCTGTCTATATCCACAGAAAATCATTCTGTGAATATGAATGTTATTATGTTACATGTATAGATTATTCAAGGAGCATTGACATTTTACCATGTTGTGTGTTTCAGTTCATAAGCACAAAGTATCTCTCCATTTAGTTAGGTCTTAATTTCCTTCATCAGTTTTTGTAATGTTTATGCACACAGACTGTAAATGTTTAAAAAGTTATTTGCTGAGTACTTGACTTATAGGGAACTATTACAAATACATTGCTTTTGAAATTTTGTTTTCTAATAGTTCATTGTTAGGATATAGAAATATGATTGATTTTTGTATGATTACCTTGAATGTGGCAAGCTTGTTTAACGTACTTATTTAGTTCTAAGAAGTTTTGTTTTTGTTTTGATTCCTTCTTTTCTGCCTAAACAATAATATTATCTATGAATACAATAACATTGTGAAAGATTTTTCCCTCCCTTTCCAATTTGTATGTCCTTTATTTATTTTTCTTGACTTATTGAATTTATTAGTACTTTTAGTTCAATGGAGAATAGAGGTGGTGAGAGCTAGGGTGAAAGCTTTCAATCTTTCCCCAGTAAGTATGATATTAGTTACCTTTTTTTTTGGTAGATGCTCTTTACACAATTGAGGAAATTTCCTTCTATTCCTATTTGCTGAGAATTTTATGATTAATCAGTATTGAATTTTGTCAAATGCTTGATATGTTTTTAAAATTTGTATTTTTACTACTTCAAAAGTAAAAAGAAAACCTATTTTTACTCCTTTTACTGTCCATTTTGAATTCAACTTCTTTAGGTACATGTAAGTGATCATATCAAATTTATCTGTTTCCACCAATAGATTTCTCAATTTCAGTGTATATGTCTGTTTTTTTTTTCTCAGAGACACTTGTTTTTTTAAATCATGATTTGTTTTTTCAGAGTTCTAGTAGGATGAACAAGTTGTAAAAGATGGTATCATAGCAATAGTTTACTATTAACTATTAGTGATAAAATTATGATTTTGAATATCATTTATAAATTTACTACAATTTTCTGAACACTAGTAGAGAAATGCATAAAGGCAGATAATCAAAGAAACAATTCATAGGCATGCAGGCTTTATCTACTTTAATCACTTGATTACTTGTTTATTTTTTTGTGTTGTCTGCAAAGGAAAGTAAAGAATATCTAAACTTTTATTTTCATCAAAGTAACAGGAAATAAATTAAACTAGGACACACTCAATTTTATAAGTTAGTTCAGATACATTTTGTTATAAGCAAAGAATCACTTTAGAAAACACCAAAACTTTTCTCTTTTTTTTCTGAATGAGACAGGTTAAAAAGATCATCGTGTCCTAAAGTTTTTAAAGTGTCTACTTTACAACTTTTCTGTAACTACCCACCAATTCTGAGCATATATAGTTTTATAATGAATTCTACGTTTTAAAACTAATAGTTAAAAGTCACTGCTTTTGGGTTGTGCTTGAAGGTAAAACATTCTAGTGATTGGCTTGTATGGAAGAGGATAAAGTTTTCAAAAGTTATAAATATTCAGATTTAATTACTCTGCTGAGGCTTGAAAAGCTACAAGTGTCTGACCTCAAATTTTACTTTCTTCCTAGCCTTAAAAGTTAAGACGTACAAATGTACAAGGTAGAACTCAGTTTTTAGACTACAATGTTGGAAAATATCTTAAAGCCCTTCTACTTCTGAATTAAATAATACTGTGATAATACGGCATTTTTTGGTCTATTTTTCATTTTTCTGTGCAAATACAGTTATTTTATATTCTGATTATTTTAAATGAGTTTTCAGACACCCTTGGAGCCTAGATAATGAAAATGTTATTTTCTATATTAAAACCAGTGTGGTTTTTATACTGAATTAGTTATATGTTTGTTAAAGGCCAAATGGCTATTTCATTATGGTAATTATAAACACACAGAATTTCTCACATTCCTACCAATTTTAATGGATGAATGCTGACATCATTAGTGAACTTCTGATACCCTGCTACTAAGTGACAAGCTTCTAAAATTATACTTTGTGAAATTCTACAATAATAAACATTTTTCTTTTTTTACATTTCTATTTTTCTCTTGCCTGCCTCCCTGCTTTTATTTTTCTCCTCTTTATTTTTTTTTACCAACATCCCTTCTTTTCTAACTTCTACTTGTTTTCCTCTTTTCATCAGAACAGTATTTGGTAGCAATACTTTTGCCCAGTGTTTACCAACACAGATACACACACACACATAATTTAAAAACATCACTTCACTCAATGGAAAATCTGTTTTATTTCCTAGTGTAAGTCTCTTTATTAGGACTGCTTAGAACTTTAATACTATGCAAACATTTTTAGGTACTGACCCTATTAGAATAAGGGAAGAAAAGTTTCCCCAATTTGTCTCCTGTGTCTAACTGAATAGGGATCACACCCTGTGAGGCTCTGGCTAATTAAAGCCATTCAAATCACAAGATTACTTATAATAGCGCTTGTATTTTCTAACAAGTTTCCACTTTCATTTTACATTTTATTCTCCCTTGAATACCAGGATTCAGTTGTTTTTTTTTTTGAAGGGTTCTAAGATACTCATGCTTAGTTTTTAACTGACAGTAATAATGGTTTGGATACATTTTTTGTCCCAATTAAAAGATGGACTGGGTCTTACTAAGTTAAAATGTGGAGTTTCTAAGTAATCATAGATTTAAAAGTTGGCAAAATTCCTTTGTAAACATTTTGCCTCTGGTGTTTGTTTCCATTATTATTTTTAATGGAAGATCATAGTATCCTTAAAATTGATAGTTTGTCATTATGGAAACAAGAACTAAGGAGCTTCACAGAATCTAGAAACTAGTAAAACATGCTAATTAAAAAGTCTCTTACCAACTGCTGTTAAAGTGGATTAGAAGTGAGAAAAGAATCTACCTTGTGTACCTTAATTTTTGCATTTATTTTGATGAAGTTGATTTGAACATCAAAAAACAATTACAGATGAAGAAGTTTGTGGGGGTTTTCCCCAAGCTTCTACCAGACAGTGAAATTTGGATAGTACTTTAAGTTCTTAGTATTCTATGTCTTTCTTTTTCCAGTAATAGTTCAAAAAGCCAAATAATTGACATTAGTACATGGGAAGAAAAAGAGTACTGTTAGTTGAAATTAGCCTTATTTATAAGGAAAGCACATATTGCACTACATTAGGCCTTACCTTGGGCCCTCTGCTTCGTGAATTGCATGCTTCTGTGTCACGGATACTTGCATGCTGGATGGTCTTGTATGAGCCCATCGCTGCTGCAGAGCACATGGTGTGATATGAAGTGATGCTGAAAACAGGAGTGTCTTTGTTGCTGAGTCAGCTGCGAGCAGAAGTAACGTGTATGAATGTACAGTACAGGGACAGCTATGAAAGATCTAGTCTCTTTCTCCCAAAAGACTCTGTTCCATGATACAAGGAGAATTCAGTTCTTCTTGGCAGACTTCCACGTCAGTTTGGAAGCAGTAAAAACAACCACAAAAACAAGCCTGGTTTTTCAATGTCTTTACTTCAATGTCTTAAGTAACATTTTATTTCTTATTTTTATTTTACTTTGTGTTTAATAACCAGGAAGTAACACCCCTTTCAATTGCGTTGTTTGAGTGCAATTTCCATTGTAGAGACGTAGATGAGAATGAATTGTATGTGTCAAGCTTTTTATTTATTATTGGATAAACTTGAAGGAAAGGCCTTGTGTCTCTTAACTGAGGAGTGGATGACTTTAAATAATACTACGTCAAGGAGGGCAAAGAATTCCAGCAGATGATGTAATTATGTTTAAAAATGAGTATTATTAAATAATTCACACTTTTAATATGAAGAAATTAGGTCATTTTTCCACTCCTCCCACGAATATTCAATCTTAATATCTAAGTAATGAAACAGCACAGTGTCATCCATCCTGGTATTAACTGAGAATGCCAGTTATGACAGGCTCATTGTTTACTTTAACAGGTAATTTGTGGACCGGAATCATTTAATTGTTCTGAGTACATAATTACATGTCAGCAATTTCCAATTTAATTAAAATGTACAAATCTGAAGATTAAGGGAATTTTTGAATTATTAATCATTTTTCCACTAGGAAATCTTGTTGCTCTGCAGGAGATTTGTCCAGTGTACGACTATACGTATTTTTTCCTTCTCTTTCGCAGACAGACAATTTTCCCGCAGAGCCCAATTACATGGGCAGCAGGCAGCAGTTTGTTCAAAGGTAAGGCCTGTTAAATAACTTTCTCAGCTTCCCCATTTGCATTCGTGTCAAAATTGCTTTGCAAGAGACTACACTTCAGATTCAAACTTGTAGAGACAACACTTTCTCTTCTTTTCTTTATATGTATTTCAGTAGCTCCACGTTTAAGGACCCAGAAAGAGCCAGCCTGAGAGACAGTGGGCACGGGGACAGTGATCAGGCTGACAGTGACCAAGACACTAACAAAGGCTCCTGCTGTGACATGTCTGTTAGGGAGGCACTCAAGATGAAAACGACTTCAACTAAAAGCCAACCACTGGAACAAGGTGAGTGAAGCCTTCCAATGATTACACAGTGTAAAGCTTCAGCGGTCATGACGAACCTATTAGTACTAGAGGTGCAGTTTATCACGGTGGAATGGACCATTGATAATTTATCAAAAGAAACAGCAAATCCTGAGGTTGTCCCCGACAAAAAGCAACTGTTCAGTATCTTGATAGCCACAGAAAAAGGAAGGCCATGGATAGTCATTAGTCTGTAAACATCTCAAACTGAGAACTTGACCAAAGTTACTAGATTGTTCTTAGCTTTATAGACATTTCCCAACCTTTCCTATTTTGCATTGTATTAACAAGGAAAATATGGCACATATTAGCTAGATAGGCTAATTTTAATAGCCTAATTTACAGTATTAACTTTAGTAAATTTAACATTTTTACATTAAATGAAAATTGGTTGGAATTGTATTAGCTTTTAGCAATACTGGTTTATATTTAGTGTGAATTTTAGCTTCCAGCTAGTTTTTCAAGAGTCAAATAATAGCTAAGACAGAGTTTTGGCTCCTTCCTTTGGTTTACATTTAAGTTTTCATGAATATCAAGTAAGCATGAACTTGTTTCCCCTGATAGAAAAAAATAAATGCTTCATATAAAATACATGTAACTTTTCTAAAAGTCTATCTTCAATTTATTTGATATGCCTTTTTATTAGATGTGATGTTTTTATTGTTTCAAACATAATGGAATATTTGCTAATGATTTATCTAAAGAGAATTGAGCTACTCTTGTATAAGACTTAGACACTGTGAATACATTTTTTATGTCTGATTATAAAAAACGAGCAGGTGTATAAATTTATCTCAGAATTAAAATGAATGCTGTATTAGTTAATATTAGTTTTCAAAATATAAATACTATTGAACTATTTTTAATATTTATTATTTCAATTTTTATATGAGAAACTACATTTAAACTATATGAACATAGTCATTTTTTCTTCTAAGTCATTTACTGATTGGTGATTCGTAGAAAGTAAATTTTTGCCTATAGTGCAGTCTGTCCTATTACATATCTATCAACAGATGTAATTCTAATATAATGAGAATTTCACTAATCACACTGAAATTTCTATACAAACATATGTACACACAACCATACATATATTCCATACAGAAATATATATATTCAGTACAATATATCTATTAATATTTCTGCACTGAATATAATTATGCTGGATTTATGTAAGGTTGGCCTCCCAAAAAGCCTTCCAGTAATATGTGCCAGATATGCCATAGCAACTTTTTGTGTAACAATGCAATGTTGCTTTTTAAATTATTTTTAACAAAAGCTATTTGAATACTTATTAATATTCACTGTTCCTGCAAATTTGAATATTTCGTTGAAGTAACTTAAATGGTCTTGATTAATTTTGACTATGTAATACTGTATGAATCTTAGAGGCACATTTTAAAATAATAGGTTGTTGGATCTTGTGTGAATACATAATCTAACATAGACTCATCTATGTGTGCAATAAAGTGACTGATAGATGATTCACTGGCTACTATTTGTAAAGCTGCATGGAATAAGTAAAGACAAAATTTATTGTCATATCTTTATGAGAAACTTTGTTAATCAGACAATTAATATGCTGTTCTTATTAACTCTTTAATTCCTTTCGATCCACTAATTAATCAATATATTTAATGGGAATGAAGAAAAACGCCTGTAGAAAAAGAAAGTGGTTTCATTTATGTTTGAAAATGTAATTTATACTAAAAAGCTTTTTTTTTCCAACTTTGATATAAAAAACTAATATCTTAGAAAGGTGGCTATTGTTCTTTAAAGAACATATATTTGGCATATATTTTACTTAACCCTACACATAAAATGATTGCTAGTCTAAAAGTGAGAATACCAATAGAAATGTCTCCTGTACAGCAGGTTGTTGTCACATATCCTTATTAATAAATATGGGAAAGTTTTTATGAAAGCGAAAGTCACACTTAGGTAATCTATGAATTATATAGGAGAGAGACTGATTTCTACTTTAAAACGTGATTTTGAAAGATTAGCTAACATGATTTCATTGATTGATTGGATTCATTAATTCATTTATTTAATAAATATCTATTAAATGTTTTCAATATGTAAAGAAAACTAAATTCTTCGAGAACATCAAAAATAAATTCAACTTGGAGCTGAGCCTACCTTCAAGAAACTGTATGTGACCACAAACAGCTGGGAGATCTCTTTCTTTCCCTCTTGCCTCATCTATCTCATTTACCTCTATCTGTCTGCTTATTTATCTACCTCCCATCTGTCTCTCTCTCTCTCCATCATTTACAGATTGCTTGCTTTTACTTCCTCCTTTCCCTCCTTCCTTCCTTCTTTCTTTCCCCTGTACATGTTCATATCTATCTATCTACCTATCTAGACTCAGGGAAGACCAGCACTTATTGAGTTCTTGCTGCTTACTATAAACTGTGCTAGCTGCATTTCAACATTAGCATATTTAACCTGAAAACTGTAAAATAGTTATCATTTTTACCTTATGTATAAGATAATGAACTTATAGGAAATTTACTAACCTGTACAATAGGTTGGAATTTTATCCTAGGTCTAGATATGGTCCAGACTTGTGTCTTTTCTACACAACTTTGTCTCTGAATGGGAGAATTTGCTCAAATAGACATTCCAATTCATTGTTATTACTGGATATCAAATAAACCTTTGAAGAGGAAGTTAAATCCTGAGTTCACGTATGTGAACCTCGGGGGAGAACATCCAAATAGCTCATAGACATTGAGTGAATTATTCAGTACCTAAAAATTACTATCTTATTTAGTTTTCATTGCATTTATAGATTGGTAAGTACTGCTACTCCCACACTTAATTGATGTTAAGAAACTTTCTCAATGTTCTGTAGCTACAAGTAGTAGTCAGCATTACAAGTAAAATAACAAGTGTTCAGAGCCTGCCCTCTTAACCAATGCTTTATGCTATTCATATAATGAACAGTTTATTCAGAAATAATTTTAAAATGTTTGAAGAAGCAATCAGGCATTGTCTTAGTCAATGTACTCAGTCTATTTGAAAAGCATCGTGAGAAGCAATACCAAATTAATTTGCTGCACACTTATATAAAGAATAATTTTCTTTACAGATGAAAGATGATGACAGCCATATTCTAATAATTAATTGCATGTTAGATTTCAAAATTAAACAATGATTTTTTATTAATACCTTTAAAAATAAAAGTAAATTCCCTCTTAGGAGAAAGAACAAAAAACTAGACAAAAAGAAACCTGTTTACTAGTCTTTTTCTCTTCCTAAAAATTTGTAGTAGTGCCTTAACAGATTTCAATTAAAAATCAGTAGCATATTATATTTTACCTTTTTTGTATTAGTTTAGTTGGCTTCTTTCCCTATTTAAATTATCTCCATTAAGAAAGATGTTCTATTTCTAAATTGAAATATTTCTTTAATTTAGAAATTAAAATCAATTCCAAAGATGGTCTTCACATTTTCAGTGGAATTTTCGATGCTAATAATGGTTTTACTTTGAAAATGACTTGTCTTTTGAGATTTTATCTTATTTGTGCAAATGTTACTTTTTTTCTTCTCTTTCAGTTAGATTTTTTCCATTTGTTTGGTTCTTGATGATTGTGTATTTTTGCTACCATCAGTTAAATCATCCCAAATATACAGCAACAGTATGTGTTGCCCATTATTTCGGCAAAAATATTTGAAAGGGTTCATAGCCAATTGAGAGTGTGATGCAACTGCACTACAGCTGAAGATTGTGCCCTGGCTCTCTATTTGCCAGCTGTATTTTCTCCATATACCTTCATCAGATATTATAGGTAGGTAGATGGATAGACAGATAGATAGATAGATAGATAGATAGATAGATAGATAGATAGATAGATAGATAATTGATAGATAGATAGATAGACAGATAGATAGATGATGATAGATACAGAAAACAATCCAAGTGATTTGGGATTTGTATGGTACCATACTAGCACATTACTGAGAAAGGCCAATATATGTATTTCTACCTAACAAGCTATTGTTATCAGTAAATGACAAAATTGACCAAAATACATTTTATCTTACTTGCTGATTTTATATTTTGGAATGAGAAAATTTCATTTATATCAAGAACAAATAATACATACAATGTTATTTCTGTAAAGAGTCACATACAGTTTTATAAAGAATAAAACTCAAAGGTTTTGAAGGTAACTTTTTATGTTTCAGAATATTATTTATACTTTGGCTTCTTTAAGGTAGTATTAAACCTTTCAATTTCTATCTGCTAGAAGCCCTGTAAGGTATTTTTGTTGTTAGCAACAGCTAGTTCTTCTTTTTAAGGAGTTAATAAGCTTTCCCCAGAATTCAGTAGTCTCTGCTGATTCTCAAATAATAAATGTGCAGTTTTTATAAATGCTGGCTGATGATTTCTCTGAGTTCCTTATTGATAACTCAGTGACTGTTCTCAGTTTTGTAATTGAGTGAAACCAAGTTCTTTCACTGATGCCTAAAAGTAGTGGAACATCATTGTACATTGTACGTGTTGACAGCCTGTGCAAGAGATCGCAGTGGAAATATCACTGTCACAGAATCCAGTGTCCCTATTGGGTGGGCAGCTTTCGGTCCCTTCCTCTGTGACTAGATTCCAGGACTTTCCTGATCCTTAGGAGTTGTCTATTCAAATTCTTTCTCATTTATCATCCTATTTAATTGCCTTATAATTTATTTTTTTTCTATTTGATTCTGTGCCTCCCCTGTCCTCTCTCCACAGCTAGAAAATCTGACTTCTCAAATTGCATTCTGCATTCAAAACATTTCACAATGCAACCCCTAATTAAAATCTAAGAAAAATAAAATCAATAGAAAGTTGAGAATAATAGGAAATACCAAATAGGCCAGGTTTCCCCCAGTAAATTCACTTTTAAACTAAATCATATTCTTAAGGGTTGCCTTCCCTCTTCCCAGAGAACATTAGAAAACCACAAAAACTAAAACTAATGGATTTATTGTGGTTCCTTTTTTCTCTACGTCAGGGCTTGAATTTTGCTTGTGGACCTCATATTCAGAACAGGATTACGCTAGTTTAAACGACTGCTGTGTTTTTTTATATGATTTCAGAGTTCGGAAAGTCTCTGAGCCCCACTCCTTCAAATCCCTCTCCTAATTCACTGCATAATAACTGCAGTTTCACCATATTTCTAATGTGTCTGGAAAGGAAAGAGCTTAAAGTTTCCATAACCTATATTTTACCACAAAGGAGTTGTTTAAGAAAGCAGTAATAGGCAAATGGGATAATAGAAGTTGAGGCACTTGTCCACCTGAGTGAGGGTGGAGCCTCACATTCAGGATTTGGGGGGATAGTTTTTGAGACAGAAGATTAGGATGCTGAACTCAAACTTGACCTACTTTGTAACTTCCGCTGGAACTCACCTGGAATAGAAAAGTGCTAGGATGGTTCTCTTTTCTAGGATAGTACTGTTCGGTTTCCATTCTGCTTTCTCTTCTGCATGATGGTTACTACAGTTCTGATCCTCCCAATCAAGCAGTATCTTTTCCCAGACGTTCCATAATGGCAACAGGAAATCCACTTCTACATAAGCAAGGACACGAAGGTGATGGCTATACCCATCTTCTCGGCAGCCATCTGGAAATCTCTGAAAATAAGTTTTAAAAGAAATGCTGCTATAAACTTATTAATAGTAAGTTTGTCTTAGGAAGGAAATGAAAAATTGCTATATATGGGGCTGGAGAGTGGAGGGCGGTGGGAAAGAACTGTTGAATATTTAATGCCAGGAAGAATCATTTACGAATTTTTAAAGGCATAGTGCTTTATGATTCACATATGTGGCATTTATGAAATTGTATTTTTGCCAAGAATTCTTATTACTTTCAAGCCCTATAGGTTTTTATTAGACTGCATTTATTTAAGAACATTTTAACATCAATTTTCCCATCTTCCTTTGCTGTCTTTTAGAACATTCAGAATTCACCGGGCTTTACATTTTACTGGATAATATTCCCCAAACTGTGATTATCTTCCATTTATTTTTGATTACCAAACTCTGCAACTGTCCCATAGTTCACCTAACTTTAAAAGTTTCAATGACATCTCTTTTTCTCATGTGCAAACATCTGCTTCTAGAATCCAGCAGCTGGTATCATGAAAATAGAGATTTTATCACCCTCCCATTTGCTGCTCATCGTAAAGCCTCTCTAACAAGTGTTGCATGATTTACTATAGACTCAATGTAATTTTGAGATTCTCTTGCATTTAGTAAGCAGAGCAATGACTTTTGCTAAAACATTCCAATTAGAGAATGTTGGGACAGTGTTTCCCAAACTTTTAAAAACTCATTTTGCCTCATACTTGTAGAGAGGGGTATCCTCCCCAAGCTTAGAATTATTGTATCCCTCAAATCCTCCCACACAACCAGAGGATTTTACTCTTCGTAGTTTTTTTTAATAATGACAATATATTTTTTATTTTTATACATAAAATTCTATACTATTATATATATATTTATGAAACTAGGAGTATATGTGTAAACAATAAATCTAGAGTGATTATCAGCTCCTCTGCAAATGAAAGACTATAATAAAATAGTGATATGGGGTCTAACTTTACACAGAAATTTTCCACTATTCTACTTTGGTAGTACATTCTACTATTGCAGGTTCTCTGTACTTTTATAAAACATGTGACAAAACATTAGGGTAAGAAGAATCCTTGAAGTATACCCATTTTATATGTAAGAAAACAGACAAATTAAGTGAATTCTGTAGTCTTCAAGTTAGTGGCAGGAACAGTACTAGCTCCAGATTTATAATCTTCTCATCTAGAGCTCTTTCTGTCCGTCCCTCCATTCCTGTAACACGTGATAGAGACCTTAATGTTTCCAGTCAGGAACTTTAGATTTGTCATCACATTTCATTTCCTTATTAATACTAAGGTGTAAGCAGCTATGCTTGAGAGCTTGATTCTTGATTCTTTCATATACATTGACTAGATATTTAATATATTCATTTTACATACATATATTGAATAAAAGGTCAAAGGATGTATCATTTCAGATGCAGACATTGACACTCCTGTGTGTCACCAAGCACTGGGATGTATATATTTCTTCAATCTGGGCACAATACCTGCACTTCTAATTATGTGTCCCTGAAACTTTCCTAGTGCTCTAAAGGATGGTGGTTCGGTAAAGATTTTCATTCCTGTATATATTCAATCACTTATTTTTTCTTTCAGTAAACATCTGTACCAGGGATACAAAGATGAACAAATGCACAGGCTGGGTCCTCGAGGAGCTCACACTGTAGTAAGATAATTTGACATATCAACTTTGAGGGTATTCAGTGAGAGATACGGCCTGTCAATGGAGTCAGGAGAATGGGAACACAGCCCAGATCTGGGGGCTCAAAGAAAAATCCCGGAGAGGGAGATGTTTGAGCTGACCCTTCAGAAAATGTTTAGCCCACTCGGCAGAGTGAAGCTGGAGGAAGATGACAGGGCACCCTCAGAAACACAGCTGAACTGAACCAATGTATGGCAAGTTGTGGTTAGATGCTTGTGAGTAGTGAGGTGTGAGACTAGGAATGGTGGACAAGACTGGGGAGGGTGTGAGAGAAGCCTAGTGGTTGCACAACTGAAAGGAAGCCCTTGGAGGTACAGGAGGTGACAATTCAAAGTTTCATTTTAAAAGGATGAGTTTTATGGCAGTGCCTGGGGACACAGGAATGCTGTTAGCAAGCTGGAGAAGTAGTCCAAGCAAGACAAAATGAAGCCCAGAGTAGTAAAGATGTAGCAGAAATGGAACAAAGTGAAAGACTGAAAACTCCTTTTTGTATATGCCACTACTTTTATGGTTATAATGAATTGCTTAGCATTTATTTGAAATAGATTTGGGGATAAATGTTTCTAAAAGAAAAAAGTCATTTGATACCCAAATAATATGGACTGTCATTTAAATTATTTAATGCCTTTAAGTAGGTTTTTATTTAATATGTACCACATATATTAAATTAACACATAAATTTTTGAAACTTTCATCATTTTCTGTAAATAGCCAATGCCTATTTGTATCCTGGAATACTGGAATTGACTTACTATGGAAAATTTACAATTCAGGGACGCTGAGGAAAAAAAAAACGTTTCGGTTAACCAGATCGTTGAGAGAACTTTCAGAAATCAGTGAGGTAATATAAAACCTAATGTGATAATGAACTTAGGGTCATGACTTGGGGTGACTGAGTTCACTTTTTCTAAAGTGGTAAAGAGAGGGTGAGGTTACCCTGGGGAAATTTGGAAAGTAAATATTTAGATGAATATCAGAAAAAATAACTGAAAATTACAACATGACAATCAGAGGGGAGGTCAGGAGGTGTAGATTTGGAAGCCACTGACATAGGATCATACTTAAATCAAAGTAAATTGATGAGAAAGGTTATTAGTAGAACAGAATCCAGGATATTAGATTCTAGGATTATTGGGAGAACAGGTCCAGGACGGAATCCTGCAGAACATATTTATAAGTTGGTGCGGAAGAGTTAAATAATCATTCAACCTGCCAAGAAACATTTTCAGTATGTTCTATGACACTGGAAAACCTGGAGACCCTGTGGATGAGTTATTTGACTGAATCTTAAAACTTTTTAGATTTGATTTCCAAGAAAATATAATTGAGAAGCAGATTGAATCAATATATTAAGTAAAGGTACATAATGCAGATTTTGTTAAAAACAAAATGGTCCTGAGCTGGTTCTCTTTCTAAAAATTTTTCAGGAGCTTCATAGGGTTCACTTGAGAATTTCATGCTTATTTGAATGTAAACTCCATGTAATTCAGGAACTCTTTGTATATTATCTATTAGGTATATAACACTACCTTATATGCTATGTTGTGTGTTTATTTAACAAATATTCATTGGGTTTTTGGTATGTGCTTTTCTAAGAGTTGAGGATTGAGTAATAAGCAAAACAAATATTCCTGCTCACATGGAGTTTACATTCAAATAAGCATGAAATTCTCAAGTGAACCCTCTGAGATTCCTGAAGCCCATTTTCACAGAACTTACAGGCTAGTAATGGAAATAAAATATATATCAAAAATATAATAAAGTATAGAAGATAATGTACTATTGATTAGGTAAATAAAAGCATTTGAGGGATAGAATATTGATAATTATTTAATGAAGACTTTATGCAAGAGATGAAATTTGAGCTAAGACTTAGGGATGAGCAAGGTCTTTACTTTGAGAGATAGAAGAAACAAAATAAATACATGAACACAATATATACAGAAAGTATATATAAATTTGGGGAATAATGAATAGTTTAATGTGTTCAGAGGAAAACGGAGAGAAGGAAGTAGAGACACCTATGAAAACAAGAAAGAGGTCAATAAGGGAGGAAGTAATTGTGAAGCCATAGTGTCATTAGTAACCAAAGACAGATATGAGGAAAGAGTCTGATACTTTAGAGAAATCTAAGCAAATGAAAATAAAGGAACAACTATGCAGTCTGATAGCTGGCAGGTCACTGTTGATTTTCATGAGAGGAGTTATGATGGAGTAATGAAAAAAGAAAAGAGATTTCAAAAGGATAACTATGGAAGTATGGTTAGGAATTGGAGAGAGCACTTACTCTGTTATTTCTAAGAGTCTGAAATAATGGGAAAAAGAGAAAAAAAGGAAAATAGTAAAGGAAGATGGGACAATAGATAGAAAATGCTTTAATTATTTAAGGTAACTGAGTGTCATATATACTGAGGCAAACAATCCAATTAGAAGGAAATATTGAACGATTGGACTAGATACAGGATTTTCATGAGAGCATAATGGAGATGCTAGCTTTAAAGTAAAGATAGACTGTTTCTGTTAAAGACAGAAAGGGGAGATAAATTTGAAAAGATAAACAGCAATGTGGAGGAAACGGAAAATAATTATAGGAGCTCATAATAGGTGATTCCAATCTTCTTTACAAAGAGCAAGGTGAAGTTCATCAATCTCATTATTTCACAAAAGCACTTATATCACATAAATGACACTCAGATTTGTGAAAAGCCAGAGCTCAGGAAGTTACCAAGATATTTTACTGCAAGGTACACATCTTTCAAAAACAGATATGGCTATTACTTCATATTTATAATTGTTAAAAAACAAGAAATAGGAACCTGTCATATATATATATATATATATATATATATATATATATATATATATATATATATATATATATATATATATATATATATATATTATATGGTTATTATATAGTTACCAAATATATTCACATATTCAAATTCATTCCTTCTGTACTTTTCTACCTCATAGTTTGCATGAATTTTTGAAGCTGATATTTTGATGGATAGGCCTACAATTCTTAGAACCAGATGTTTTTCCAGCTAAGAGTTTTTCAGATTTAGAAAGGTGATAAATGTATATACCATATATTATGTAACATCCTGACTAGGATCTGTGAGAATTGACTGGCAATCAAGTACATTAACAGTTTTGTATTGAAAAGTCTAAATATTCACTGTAGATTAAAACAATATGTTTCATCCTTGCATCCCTGAGATGAATCCCACTTGGTCATGGTGTATGATCCTCTTGATGTATTTTTGAATTCGGTTTGCTAATATTTTGTTGATTATTTTTGTGTCTGTGTTCATCAGGGATATTGGTCTGTAATTTTTTTTGGTGGGGCCTTTGCCCGGTTTTGGTATTAGAGTGATGATGGCTTCATAGAATGAATTTGGAAGTATTCCCTCCTCTTCTATTTTTTGGAAAACTTTAATGAGAATGGGTATTATGTCTTCTCTGTATGTCTGATAAAATTCAGCAGTGAATCCATCTGGCCCGGGGGTTTTATTCTTGGGTAGTTTTTTGATTACTGATTCAACTTCGTTGCTGGTAATTGGTCTGTTTAGTTTTTCTGTTTCTTGCTTGGTCAGTCTTGGAAGGCTGTGTTTTTCTAAGAAGTTGTCCATTTCTTCCTAGGTTTTCCAGCTTGTTAACATATAGATTCTCATAATATTCTCTTATAATTCTTTGTATTTCTGTGGTGTCTGTCGTGATTTTTCCTTTCTCATTTCTGATTCTGTTTATGTGTGTAGATTCTCTTTTTCTCTGAGTAAGTTTGGCTAGGGGTTTATCTATTTTGTTTATTTTTTCAAAGAACCAGCTATTGGAATCATTGATTTTTTTTCTATTGTTTTATTCTTCTCAATTTTATTTATTTCTTCTCTGATCTTTATTATGTCCCTCCTTCTGGTGACTTTGGGCCTCATTTGTTCTCCTTTCTCCAATTTCAATAATTGTGACTTTAGATTATTCATTTGGGATTGTTCTTCCTTCTTTAAATAGGCCTGGATTGCAATATACTTTCCTCTTAGAACTGCCTTTGCTGAGTCCCACAGAAGTTGAGGGTTTGTGTTGTTGTGGTCATTTGTCTCCATGTATTGCTTGATCTCTGTTTTAATTTGGTCGTTGATCCATTGATTATTTAGGAGCATGTTGTTAAGCCTCCATGTGTTTGTGAGCCTTTTTGTTTTCTTTGCACAATTTATTTCTAGTTTTATACCTTTGTGATCTGAGAGGTTGTTTGGTAGAATTTCAGTATTTTTGAATTTACTGAGGTTCTTTTTATGACCTAGTATGTGGTCTATTCTGGAAAATGTTCCATGTGCACTTGAGAAGAATGTGTATCCTGCTGCTTTTGGGTGTAGAGTTCTGCATTAGCTAGAGCAAGTCTCCTGAACTGCTTTTCTAGTAAAGCAGAGAAAAGGCAGAGTGCTGTGATAGCTGGAGATGTCATTTGTGGAGCTCTCCAGTCAGGTTTCCATTCTGAAAAGAGGTGAAATTACTGCAGAGCAGTTTTGCCCCCTTCCCTGAGGCTGTGAATGGGTGAGTGGAAGCTGTGGTTTATGTTACAGAATATTGTTATATGAGAGAAAAGAGACATGGGTAAAGCTTACCACCAACTCTTAGGCTAATTGCATTCAAATTCAACTCATTGATTTGGTTTGAAAAGTTAAAGTAAATGGCAACCCACTAAGAAATTACTTACCTTTCACATTTTTTAAAAAGGAACAGGTTTATAGCAGAGGTAAGTGGAAAGAAGTTCTCATCATCTGGATACTGTGGTTTTATTGTAACTATCTTTTGTCTGTTCTGTACAGTTACACCAATTTGAAAAATATTTCTGATCTAGATTGCAGATGGACAGAGAGAGCTTATTGAGTCATACAGTGTCAAAAAGAGACACTTCATTGGAAATACAAGCATGGATGCTGGTTTATCATTCATTATGGCCAACCATGGAAAAGTGAAGGAAAATGATATTGTCTTTGATCCATTTGTTGGAACAGGTATTTTTATTTTACTGTTAAGTAGAGGTGTTACTTGTTTATATTATTCATGGTCATAGTAATATTTTTGCTAAAAGATGGACAGAATAATCTTTTAATTTTCATTAGGTAGTAGCTAAAAGACAATCACACATTTGTGTAACAGCCAGTGTATAACACTTTTGCCAGTTCAAAAGTGATGCTGATAGAATTTTGTGTTTTTTTCCCCCCCAAGTAAAGCACTAGGGGGAGCATACAATACTTTGTTATACCATACATTGTGAAAATATTGTAAAGCTACATAGTTTAAGTAGTAAAACTCGGGGGGGGGGGAAGAAAGACTTGAGTGACCAGATGAAAAAAATACATGTTCATCTGTTAAAATTGAAAACCATATACTTAATGTAGAGAAAAATGGTTGATGTGCCTGTCTTTGATTTGGTTTGTGGAAGTTTAGTAAGTCTGAAAATAAGAAAAATGAGTGCTCTCTGCTATCAGTGGGCTAGAGCCTGGTTGCTGAAATAACCACGTGGGTTCTGTATACAACTTGATTGGATGTCCTCATAATTAACGTTGTGTGGAAGTCCTAAAGTTCCAAGTTTACTTCATCTCACTCTAAAGACATTTTCCTGCTTTAATCCATTTTTGCTTGATCTTGCCCATACCTAGGGATTATTCATATTTAGATTTGTGTGTATAAATTCATTGTGATTCAGATTGTGTAGGAACAAATTATGCTTGTGCGTGGAGTTTCTGTCTGTAGCCATCTTTTTCCATCAGAAAGTTTGTAAGTAGTGATGATGCAATAGCTAACATTTGTTGAAGAGGAAACAAGTACTGAGCTATGCAGGCTAATGTTATTCTCCAATTTAATTCTTACAACATGGGGATACGTTTTAAAATCCTCCTAAGGAGAGTGTGGCACAGAGAGGCTAAATGACTTGTCCAAGGTTATACAGTATGAATTTTATGGGATTCAAATTCAAGCTTCACTCCGGAGCTCATGCCCTTAATTACTATCATAGAGCTGTCTCTCTGCATTAGGGTCTGCCAGCCAGCTGTTACACCATAACTTAACTTGAGGAGTATGACCACGTGTGATTAGGAAGAAATAGTATCAAGGTCAAGAGATTTCTAACTGATGGGATGGTTTTCTGTGTTTGTTGTTGAATTAATCCACTAGTGAGTCTCTTCTCTTAACACTTGGCCTCATTTGCTGTATCATTTGTTTTCTCTTTATGTTTATATACGTAGTATTTTGTTCTGCACCATTTGAGAAGTAAGGTGTAGCCATTACATCCCTTTACCTCTCAAATACTTCAGTATATATTTCTTAAGAATAAGGGTAATTTCTTCCATAACCATAGTATGGTTTTCAATGTTAGTCCATGTACTATTAATAAAGTACTTTAATGTTCATATTCCAATTTTGGTAATTGACCCCTAATGTCCTTTCTACCATCTTTTTTCCTTTACAATCTAGCATCAGATACTGTATTTTGTTGTCAAAGCTTTTTTGATACCTTTGATGTGAAACGTATTCAAAGCCTTTCTTTTGTAAATTTGTAGTTTTGCACTATCCCTCCTGCCTTTATTTTTGGGTCATTCTGTGTATCCTCATGGCCAGATTTAGATTATACATTGCTGGCTGGATTTCTACATCAGTGAATTACATCCAACATGATAGCTATCTGCCCCTCACTGGTATGTTAATTTTGATCAGCTTGTTAAGATGGTATTTGATTTTTTTTCATGGTATGATTACTATTTTTTCCCCTTGCAGTTAATAGGCAATCTGTGAGGAAACATGTTAAGACCTGTAAATATTCTCTTCTGCCTCTAAATCCCCCTAAACCCTGTCAAGTTGTCAAATTTAGCATCCATTGATGCTTCTTGCTGAATCAGTCTTGACGGTGATAGTTACAAAGGGATGATTTTCTAACTTCAACACTCCCTCCACATTTACCAGGTGACACTCACTCTACTCTCCTATGTATTTATCTTTTATTAATATGAACTAGTGTATTCCCCAATTTTTCCCCCTGGTGGCCTATACTTTGTTACTTCCCTTAATTAGTTTGTTACTCAGATTGTCCCAGATTTGCCTAGTAAGAGCCCTTTTGCATTGGATCTTTGGGACATGTTCCTATATTCTCTTTTTGTGCATATAGGAACTTACTTTCTGGCTCATCTTCTGCCTACCCAAACCATGGAATCAGT
This sequence comes from Smutsia gigantea, assembly GCA_032199065.1. Taxonomy (NCBI): domain Eukaryota; kingdom Metazoa; phylum Chordata; class Mammalia; order Pholidota; family Manidae; genus Smutsia; species Smutsia gigantea. The sequence goes on from JAVSCE010019563.1 coordinate 862,910, forward strand.
CATTTCTCAAAACCCTGTTTCCTTTACTGTGAAATGGTATTAGAGATCAAGATCTGAGTGCTAGGTATCTTTGTTTCCATACCCTTTCAGCAGATAAACTAGGAAATATATGTGTGAATATATGTAACACATATAAATGCATATGCAAATGCACATACTCCTACATACATACTGTGTGCATATAGACATACATGCACATATTTTAGAAATTGTGAATTTTGACTTCTGTTGTAAATTCCAGTCTATCCTGACAGATATAGTTCTTGCCTACTCCCATTCCATATTTATATGTACCTTCTTCTGCAGTGAGAATGCTGGTTCCTATCAACATCAACACATTTACTCTCTTGTTTATTCTTACAATACAGCTAAAGTAGTTAAAAATTGCTTTGTCCATACCCTAAAAAAAAGAAAAGATTCTACTTAAAGGATATGTATTTTCAGTATACATGTTTTCAGTATATATATTCAGTTCTCTACCCTGCCTTAGGGGCAATAAAGTCAAATGTTGTATTTTCTTCTTCCCCTTCATTTAAAATTCAGTTTGAGTTCATTTTATCCAGTTTTCTTCAGTTTTAGAGTTCTGTTCCTTCCCATTCTTGTTGGTTTACCTTTACTTTTAAATATGTAGATTATGTGATTCCAAAGGTCAGAACTATAGAAGAAGGTATACTCAAGAGAAGTATCACTTCCTTCCATATCCTTTCCATCCTGCTTCCCATTCCTTGTAGGTAATGAACTTATTTGTTTTCTAATTGATTTATCTTGGTTTTTTAAATGATGAAAAGCAGATATATGTATGTTTTCTCTTTTCTACTTTCTTATACTAAAGGTAGAATATATATTGTTTTGTTTTGTTTTTTGTGGGAGGGTGGGTGGGGAGGGTGGGAGAAGGGGATTGTGGGGTATTATGTTTAGTACACATGGTGTAGGGAATCACTGGGAAAACAATATAGCACAGAGAAGGCAAACAGCGAACCTGTGTCATCTTACTACACTGATGGACAGTGACTGAATTGGGGCATGAGTGGGGACCTAATAATATGGGCAAATGCAGCAACCACATTGTTTTCTCATGTGAAATCTTCATAAGAGTGTATATCAATAATACCTTAATAAAAAAAATAAAAAATAAACATAGGGGTGCATATGTCTTTTTGAATCAGAGAAGTTGTATTCTTTGGGTAAATTCCAAGGAGTGGGGTTCCCACATCAAATGGCATTTCTATTTTTAGTTTTTTGAGGAACCTCCATATTGCTTTCCACAATGGTTGAACTAGCTTACATTCCCACCAGCAGTGTAGGAGGGTTCCCCTTTCTCCACATCCTTGCCAGCATTTGTTGTTCTTCGTCTGTTCAATGCTGGCCATCCTTACCTGTGTGAGGTGATATCTCATTGTGGTTTTAATTTGCATTTCCCTGATGATTAGTGATGTGGAGCATCTTTTCATATGTCTGTTGGCCATCTGAATTTTTTCTGTGGAGAACTGTCTCTTCATATCCTCTGCCCATTTTTTAATTGGGTTATTTGCTTTTTGGGTGTAGAGGCATGTAAGTTCTTTATATATTTTGGATGATAACTCCTTGTTGGATATGTCATTTACAAATATATTCTCCCATACTGTAGGATGCCTTTTTGTTCTGTTGATGGTGTCTTTTGCTGTACAGAAACTTTTTAGTTTGATGTAGTCCCATGAGTTCATTTTTGCTTTTGTTTCCCTTGCTCAAGGAGATGCGTTCAGGAAGAAGTTGCTCATGCTTATATTCAGGAGATTTTTGCCTATGTTGTCTTCTAAGAGTTTTATGGTTTCATGACTTATGTTCAGGTCCTTGATCCATTTCGAGTTTACTTTTGTGTATGGGGTTAAACAATAATCCAGTTTCATTCTCTTGCATGTAGCTGTCCAGTTTTGCCAACACCAGCTGTTGAAGAGGCTGTCATTTCCCCATTGTATGTCCATGGCTCCTTTATCATATATTAATTGACCATATATTGTTGGGTTTATATCAGGGTTCTCTAGTCTGTTCCATTGGTCTATGGGTCTGTTCTTGTGCCAGTACCAAATTATCTTGAGTACTGTGGCTTTGTAGTAAAGCTTGAAGTTGGGGAGCATAATCCCCCCCCCCCCCGCTTTATTCTTCCTTCTCCAGGATTGCTTTGGCTGTTCAGAGTCTTTTGTGGCTCCATATGAATTTTAGAATGTTTTTCTGTAGTTTGTTGAAAAATGCTGTTGGTATTTTGATAGGAATTGCATTGAATCTGTAGATTGCTTTAGGCAGGATGGCCATTTTGACAATATTAATTCTTCCTATCCATGAGCACGGGATGTGTTTCCTTTTATTGGTATCTTCTTTAATTTCTCTCATCATTTTTTTTTTCATTTATTTATTACTTCTTTAATTTCAGCAATTTTTTAAATGATGAAAAGCAGATACATGTATGTTTTCTCTTTTCTACTTTCTTATATAAAAGGTTGAATATATATTGTTTTTAACTTTGCTCTTTTCACTTAATGGGATTTCCTGGAAATCACTTACTGTTTATAGAGATTGTCTCCATTTTTTTTTATAAGTTTACTCCATGGGTGTATATACTGTAATTTATTCAAACACTTTCCTGTACTTGGACTTTCTAGTATTTTACAGTTATGAATGATGCTTGCAGTGAATAATCTTGTGCACATATACTTTCATGGTGTTTACCTCTAAGGTAAATTCCTAGAAGTAGGATTGATAGCTAGGTTGAAGAGTGTATGCATATGAAGTTTTGTTAAGTGTTGCCAAATTCCTCTCCATTATACCATTTTGCATTCTTGCCAGTGATCTATGAGAGTCCCCACAGCCTCACCAGAAGAGTATATTGTGAAATTTTTGCAATTTTGCCAGCCCATTGGGTGAAAATGTTAATCTCAATGTAGTGTTAATTTGTATTTCTCTTATTGTGAGTGAAGTTTAATAGCTTCTTATATTTTAAGAAACATCTTTATAACTTTTTTTGAATTATTTTTCATGTCTTTTGCCTGTTTTCTCTGTAGACTTTTTTTTCAACATTTTATTTTTAAAATACTTTGTTAGGGACATTAGTATCCCCTCCTTTCCTGTTTGCTTTTTTTTTTTAATATGTGTGTGTGTGTGTGTGTGTGTGTGTGTGTGTGTGTGTGTGTTATATTTTCTCCCAATATGCCGTTTATCTTTCAAATTTGCATGCAGTTTGTTTTCTTACCATGCAAAAACTTTCCCAATATACAAGTTTTAGAAGAATTCAGATCTCTTCTTTTAGTACTTTTGTAGTTTTAATTTTTTTCCTTTTAGATCTTTAGTCCATTTGGAGTTTTTTCTGTGTGTGTGCTGTGAGGAATGGATTTAATTTATCTTTTTTCATATGCTAAACCCTTTATTAATCCTTCATCTTATTCTTGGGCTTTAGAAACTTTTTTTGTGAAGTGAGAAGAATTCTTTAAGATACGTACATGTACATAATGTTTAATATGCTCATATACATGTAAATAAGACCATAAAGTTTAAAAAGAGTCCCTCATATAGGTAAAATTTCTCTCCTTGATGTAGAGGGCAGGGGTATTATGAAATGCTGATTGCCACGCAATCAAGATACTGACTACCCTCAGTATGGCAAGGATAGGAAGACCTGCCCCTAAGTAGCTGTAGGGCAGCTTCTTAGAGTGGACAGCATATTTTGGTCATTTGACTTTATATAGTACAGTTGATAGAATATTGCAAAGAGGAGAATCTTTGCAAAGATGTGGCTAAAATTTATAATTTATGTTATAGTTTAAGCATATTTTTAGTTCTTCAGCCAGTTTTAGTGCTTTTGTTTTGAAATTTATAGTAGTTATTAATGGTGAATAGACACAGTTCTTAAGTATAATTTGTCCTCTTTCTTGGGCCTTTTGTCTCATTGATGGGTAGTACCTTCTGAAGGATTAGAGAAATAAGTAGCCTTGTGTCCTCTTCCATAGCCATAATTTTTCACAAAGTATATTACAACATTTTTTTCTTTTTTTAAATCAAGTGTATCCAATCTCTTTTCTAGTTTATAGGTGCAAAGTTGAATTACTTTCCCAACTGTTTTAACCACTGACTACTCATAACCTGTGATTTTCTCAGGGTTATAGAGTAGAGTAGACAGCTTCTGGGAAACTTAAAGGAGAGGTATCTTTTCCTACCTAAATACCTTTCCTTTTTGTTTTAGACAGTCTGTTACTGTTAGAATGACATTATGAGCAGAAACATACTATCCTTTCCATTTTAGCAAATATGTTGACTTTTGTCTTAATAAGTTTTTCTTTTTTTTTCTTTAATCATGTATGTCTGGTTTCCTGAGGGAGAGCATGCGTATTTTTGGGTCATCTCTCAGTAGGTACTGTTCCAATATGAGTGTGGCTAAAGGAATGATCAACATGAATATAATGAATGCCTGTAATGGCACAGGCCTTCCTGTGATATGATACAAGACTTGTGAATGGTATACAGCTCTTATTAACTGGATGTGTAGCTTTCCTTACTTAATTTGTTTAATAACAAGTTTTACTTTCGTTTTATCTAATTGGTAAGCTAAATGTATATTTGATTCATTAGGGCTGACCCCAGACGAGGAGGTGGTATGGTAGAGACAAGAACAAATAGAGTGCATTTTAAATTCTTACTCTATCACTTAGTTTGTCACTTTGGGAAAGATTCTTAACTAGTTTGGGCCTCAGCTCCATCTTTTGTAAAATGGTAATAATATATTGTGAGGATTAAGTGAGGTTATATATGCATATGAAATGCTTAGGAAGTTGCATGGCACATGGTAGACATTCAGTAAACTGTAATTGTTATCATTTTTTAATTATTCTTTTGCTAAGACCTTAGATGATATTTTTGGTGAAAGATGTTAGATATAGCATATTGAATGGTGATGATGAAAAATTTGGCCATGAACTCTTTTTCTACTCCCTTCTTTGGCTAATTTCCAAGACACTCATAATTTGCAACTGTAGGCAAGTTATGGCAGCATTCAAGGAAATTGAGGGTTAAAATTGTAAACTTCTAATTCTTTGTTTATAGTGAAAATAATTGGTACAAGTGTTTGCCAGTAGCTGTAGGTAGTTGTGGTATGATTTTATGATATATCTCTGTAGACAGAGCTTTGTTTCTTTCTCCCCTTCCCTTCTTTGAGTCAGTTCTGTCAGTAAATGAGAATACACTCAGGAGACTATTGTATAGTCCTTGGCCTCTTCTACCTTCAGATGAACCATAGGTGTAAGGAAAGGAGCATAGCTCCTTTTGAAATTTTATCATTACAGAATTATAGATCTAGAAGTCAGGCGTTGGGAAACTGTCCTGGAGACTTTGGGGAATGAAAGGAAAGTTAGGAGAGAGACAATTGATCCTTGTAGGTCTGTGTCAGTCTATGCTTCCCATTTATCCACAACTCTTTGTAGTCCCCTTTTCCCAAATTTCATAGTTTGTCTAGTAAACTCTATTTTCTAGCAATATCTTTTTGCTTAGACTCCTGGATTAATGTATTTGAATTCGTTTTTAAAAGAAATAAAATAGATTATAATAGTATCTCCATTTTCCCCTTTTCTCCTTTCTTTCAGCAAAAAAAAGCCCAGTCTCTCCTTTTTACAGTTTCATAAAGCTTTCTACTTAAATCTCTAGAGATAAATTAGTTTCCATATCATAAGTAAATTCCACATATTATGCCCTTTTGCTTATATCACCCAAACCTTAAAGTGGTTACTATTTAATGAGAAACTAAAACACTGAGTTTGTGGTATTTTCATAGTTGTTAGTGTAATAAGAAATTTGGTGAGTCATATTACCTGCCCCCTCAACACTTCACCCCTCCTTTTTTATCACCCCCTTCTTGTACCCAAAAGCTTCCAGGAAAACTCCAGCTGAGGTGTAACTAAATACAAATAATGCTTCCATTTAATGAAAAAATAACTAGATGATTAACAGTTATTACTCATTAACAAGTTCAGAGACCCTAATTTATGCTGATTTTATTTAAAACTTGAAAAGCTTAAAGGGCACAAAGTTAACTAACAGATACAGTCTAACAGATTGTTCATCTCCTTTCAGCAGTGTACTCTAAATTGGGTCTTCTCAAAACCCAATCTAACCAAACGGATAAGGTTCTGTTTAAGGAAGCACAGGAAAGCTTTTCTGTTTCCCTTGACAACTAGTTCTTCTAGGTGAGTATCTGCTTTAATTTGCAGAATTGTAGTAATTCCTCATAATTTGGGTGAAATGATTTTGAGTAGTTCAAGTGATCACATACGGTACCTTTCCTAAATATGGACTGTTCCATTTATACAGTAAGAATTATGAGGTCCTACCTCTCACACAAATAAATGTCTTTTGTAGTTGGTATGAGGGAACCTAGGTTTTGGTTTCTGCTCCACTTTTACTCCTCCATTTCTCTTCTTCTTGGATCCACTAGGAAGTAGTTATATTATTTTTCATGAGCAAAGTATATTTTTAAGTACATGTTACAAGACTGTTTTAAATGGCTATGGAAGGAACACCTTTAATTTATGTGAGGATCTTGGCCCTCTGGAGGTACTACCCATCTTAATTTTAGAGATTACATTTTAAAAGGACATAAGGAAAAGAGCCTGAGTTATTTTCTCTTGTCTGAGTCTTTGCGTAGTCAAAGAAAGTATTTATTTCAGTTTGACAGGTCTTTCTACAGTATAGCTATTAGGACTTGCCCAAGCATTAAGAGCATTTTAATTTGGATGACTAAAAAAAGTGAAGTTCAGTGAAAACTGCAATTATTAAAATATTTAATTTTGTGTATTTTTTTCCTTTATCAGTTAAAAGATATTATTATGTTTTCTTTTAAAGGATTTCATTAATTTTTAAATCTTTTATTAGGATTTTTCTTAGTATATGAACTGGTCACACCTAACAGATTACTTACTTAGTCCAGTCAAACTGTATTGGGACATTTGTTCTTACTTTGATCACAGCACTGTGTAAACATTGTATTGATTATTTTTGTGTAGGTTTGATAAGTTATTCAGAAATTCATATTTATAGTTTAAAATGAGATAATTTCTTCACTAGTTACAGGAGTAACTATTTCTTGTCCTAATATTTTCATTTTTGTAAGGATTAATGTCTTTCATGTTGCTTATGTCCTCTTTAGTTCTTTGAAACTCTGTGCCTTCAGTGGAAATTGAGCCCATTTGTCAGGATTTATTTATTGCTGGCTCTTTGTGTAACAGCCTTATATGCTTATTTATAAGGAAGGAGGAGGATGCTTTGTATAGACCTCTCAAAATAAGATGAGCATGTCTAAATATACATTATTTTGACCAAAAAAGATAATTTTCCCTAAGTTGTGCTGTTTATAAAGTAATGATGCCAGTGCATGCATTAATTCCACGCTTTGTGAGTGATGTGATGAGCACAGCTTAGGGGGTTGTTTTTTCAGTTCTGAGGCCTGCTGAATATTGCCAGGACCAGTATCGTTCTCAGGCACTCCTGCTTGCAACTAGTTTATAAGAATCTGGATCAGTTTAAATAGGGGAAGAAATAAGAGTCTGGGATTTTTTTGATTTACAGATCATAATTGTGTGATTTTTCAGGTGGCCTTCTGATAGCATCTGCTCATTTTGGTGCGTATGTATATGGGACAGACATAGACTACAACACAGTTCATGGCTTGGGTGAGTAGACGCCCTAGACAGTGTTATAGTCTTAGATCTTTTATCAAATGTGCCTTTAAAATAGTGGAATATTTTTATATGGCATTAAACATCTATTTTTAATGTTAAAATACAGAGTTGTGATATAATACAGTTTTACTTATTTTTACAACAATAAACTTCATTGGGTATCTGCTTTTTACAAAGTGATCCGAAATGTGCAGAGAGATCTCCTAGGGGAACACAAAGATGAATCAGAAAAGCCCTCCCCTCAGAGGTGTTTGTGGTCTTTGTAACAGAGAGTTTTAAAAAATGAGGCAAACTTGAAGGTTGTGAACTTTAGGACAGGGAAAGAAGAGAGAGGGACTAGCCCTTTTGTAATCAGCATGTCCATGTTAATAAAACATACAACTTCTATTTTAAAAATATCATAATTCTTTTATTCAGTAAGCATGCACTGAGTATGTACTGGATTAATTTCTAGTCCTTGAGTGCCATATACATTTTTAATTTCATAACCAACCAGAACATCTTTGAAACAGTTAAGGTGGCAGTAACTTTAAAGATTCTGCAAGACTGAGGGTAACTTGAAATAAGCTTCTGCTTGCTTTTGAGGCAATTTTGGAAAATATTTTAAAATCTAGAAGTGTTGCTAATGATATGAGATTAGATGGAATTGAATCAATCTGAAAAAATATTTTTTTATAGCAGACTAGTATTAAAAGTGCCAAGTTAAATGATATTGACATTGTTTGTATTTATGTTGGTATTCCATTATTATAACTCGAATCAGTGCCTAAAGCACTGCACTCTTCCTTTTTCTCACACAGTGTAAGTTACTTATAGGTGAGAATTTATTACACTTTATTTTCTTTTTGATGATGCAATTTGGCATATTGTACTTAATGACCTACTTTTTTTCCTACCTTGACCACAAGAATTTAGTAAATTGTACCATAAGGAAAATGAGTTACATTTTAGCAACTTCACCTCAGTGGGCTAACCAGAAAAATACAGTATTTGTCTGCAATATGCTAGAGTAGACAAAGTGCTAGGAAGAATTATTGCAGCTTGCTTTTCATAGAAGCAGTATGTTTGCTTTAAGGAAATTGACCTGTATTAATTTATTTGTATTTTTGTTTATGAAAGTTATGTTATAACCTGTCAGAGGACTTGAGTAGAATTCTGATTGAGGTAGGATTTCCTCAGAGTTTATCAAAACGCTGTTAGATATGTCATCCATTTCCTATGCTTCTAATCTCTTACTGTATTTTCAAATATTTTCAAGTTTCTCCGAATTTAAAAATGCAAACCTTCTTCTATCAATCCTATAAGACCCTCTAGCTACCACTTTGTTTTCCTCTTCCTTTTGCCAGACTCTCTTTTGCCTGTTATTTTCTGGCTTCCACACCTACTGAAGACTCTTACTAAGGCCATAGATCTATGGCCTTTGTTAGTGTTGACCTTTGTAAAGCCCTCTTGTTTTCCTAGACAGTGGTCTCATGGATAGTACTTTTATTTCTTTGTTCCACCTCAGTCTCCATAAGGACCTGCGATTTTCTTTGACCTGTGTTTACATGTTGCTTTTTTCCAGGCATCTCTCTTTGACACTTCCTATCACTACATGTTGTCAGAGTTACATATTCTTCTCTTTTGATTTTTTTTAATATAATTTATTTTGGTATCATTAATCTACAATTACATGTGCAATATTATGGTTATTAAACTACCCCCTTCATCAGGTCCCCCCCATCAACCCCATTACAGTCACTGTCCATCAGCGTAGTGAGATGCTATAGAATCATTACTTGTCTTCTCTGAGTTGTACAGCCCTCCCTGCTGCCCCCCCAACACTACGTCTGCTAATCTAATGCCCCTTTTCCCCCCTTGTCCCTCCCTTCCACCCATCTCCTCAGTTCCTTTCCCTTTGGTAGCTATTAGTCCATTCTTGGGTTCTGTGAGTCTGCTGCTGTTTTGTTCCTTCAGTTTTTTTTTTCTTTGTTCTTATACTCCACATATGAGTGAAATCATTTGATATTTATCTTTTTCCGCTTGACTTATTTCACTAAGCGTAATACCTTCTAGCTCCATCCATGTTGTTGCAAATGTTAGGATTTGTTTTCTTCTTATGGCTGAATAATATTCCATTGTGTATATGTACCACATCTTCTTTATCCATTCATCTACTGATGGACACTTAGGTTGCTTCCATTTCTTGGCTATTGTAAATAGTGCTGCAATAAACATAGGGGTGCATCTGTCCTTTTCAAATTGGGCTGCTGCATTCTTAGGGTAAATTCCTAGGAATGGAATTCCTGGGTCAAATGGTATTTCTATTTTGAGTTTTTTGAGGAACCTCCATACTGCTTTCCACAATGGTTGAACTAATTTGCATTCCCACCAGCAGTGTAGGAGGGTTCCCTTTTCTCCACATCCTCGCCAACATTTGTTGTTGTTTGTGTTTTGGATTTTGGCCATCCTCACTGGTGTGAGATGATATAGGTCATTGTGGTTTTAATCTGCATTTCTCTGATGATTAGCAATGTGGAGCATCTTTTCATGTGCCTGTTGGCCATCTGAATTTCTTCTTTGGAGAAATGTCTATTCATGTCCTCTGCCCATTTCTTAATTGGATTATTTGCTTTTTGTTTGTTGAGGTGTGTGAGTTCTTTATATATTTTGGATGTCAACCCCTTATTGGATATGTCATTTATGAATATATTCTCCCATACTGTAGGATCTCTTTTTGATCTACTGGTGGTGTCCTTTGCTGTACAGAAGCTTTTCAACTTGATATAGTCCCATTTGTTCATTTTTGCTTTTGTTTCCCTTGCCTGGGGAGATATGTTCATGAAGAAGTCACTCATGTTTATGTCCAAGAGATTTTTGCCTATGTTTTTTTCTAAGAGTTTTATGGTTTCATGAATTATATTCAGGTCTTTGATCCATTTTGAGTTTACTTTTGTGTATGGGGTTGCACAGTAGTGTAGTTTCATTCTCTTACATGTAGCTGTCCAGTTTTTCCAACACCAGCTGCTGAAGAGGCTGTCATCTCCCCATTGTATATCCAAATCTCCTTTATCATATATTAATTGACTGTATATGTTTGGGTTAATGTTTGGATTTTCTATTCTGTTCCACTGGTCTGTGGGTCTGTTTTTGTGCCAATACCAAATTGTCTTGATTACTGTGGCTTTGTAGTAGAGCTTGAAGTCAGGGAGCGTAATTCCCCCTGTTTTATTCCTCCTTCTCAGGATTGCTTTGGCTATTCGGGGTCTTTTGTGGTTCCATATGAATTTTAGAATTTTTTGTTCCAGTTCATTGAAGAAAGCTGTTGGTAGTTTGATAGGGATTGCATTGAATCTGTAGATTGCTTTAGGTAGTATAGCCATTTTGACAATATTTATTCTTCCTAGCCAAGAGCATGGGATGCATTTCCATTTGTTAGTGTCCTCTTTAATTTCTCTTAGGAGTATCTTGTGGTTTTCAGGGTATAGGTCTTTCACATCCTTCGTTAGGTTTATTCCTAGGTATTTTACTCTTTTTGATGCAATTGTGAATAGAATTGTTTTCCTGATTTCTCTTTCTATTAGTTCATCGTTAGTGTATAGGAAAGCAACAGATTTCTGTGTGTTAATTTTGTATCCTGCAACTTTGCTGAATTCAGATATTAGTTCTAGTAGTTTTGGAGTGGAGTCTTTAGGGTTTTTTATGTACAATATCATGTCATCTGCAAATAGTTACAATTTGACTTCTTTACTAATCTGGATGCTTTGTATTTCTTTGTTTTGTCTCATTGCCATGGCTAGGACCTCCAGTACTATGTTGAGTAACAGTGGACAGAGTGGGCATCCCTGGTTTTGTGTTATTGTTGTCATTAGTCTCCATATATTGTTTGATCTCTGTTTTTATTTGGTCATTTATCCCTTGATTATTTAGGAGCATGTTATTAAGCCTCCATGTTTTTGTGAGCCTTTTTGTTTTCTTTGTACAGTTCATTTCTAGTTTTATACCTTAGTGATCTGTGAAGTTGGTTTGTAGAATTTTAGTATTTTTGAATTTACTGAGGTTCTTTTTGTGGTCTAGTATGTGGTCTATTCTGGAGAATGTTCCATGTGCACTTGAGAAGAATGTGTATCCTGCTGTTTTTGGGTGTAGAGTTCTGTAGATGTCTGTTAGGTCCATCTGTTCTAATACGTTGTTCAGTGCCTCTGTGTCTTTACTTATTTTCTGTCTGGTTGATCTGTCCTTTGGATTGAGTGGTGTGTTGAAGTCTCCTAAAATGACTGCATTGTTTTCTATTTCCTCCTTTAATTCTGTTAGTATTTGTTTCACATATGCTGGTGCTCCTGTGTTGGGTGCATATATATTTAAAATGATTATATCCTCTTGTTGGACTGACCCCTTTGTCATTATGTAATGTCCTTCTTTATCTCTTGCTACTTTCTTCGTTTTGAAGTCTATTTTGTCTGATACAAGTACTGCAACACCTGCTTTTTTCTCTTTGTTTTTGCATGAAATATCTTTTTCCATCCCTTCACTTTTAGTCTGTGTATATCTTTGGGTTTGAGGTGAGTCTCTTGTAAGCAGCATATAGATGTGTCTTGCTTTTTTATCCATTCAGTAACTCTGTGCCTTTTGATCGGTTCATTCAGTCCATTTACATTTAGGGTGATTATTGATAGATAGGTACTTACTGCCATTGCTGGCTTTAGATTCATGGTTACCAAAGGTTCAAGGGTAGCTTCTCTACTATCTAACAGTCTAACTTAACTTTCTTGTTAAGTTCTTGTAAACACAGTCTGATGTTTCTTTATTTCTCTCCCTTCTTATTCTTCCTCCTCCATTCTTTATATACTAGGTGTTTTATTCTTTGCCTTTAGTTAGTATTTGGATTGTCTGCTTTCTTTGCTATGATTTTATTTTCTCTGGTGACAGCTTTTTAGCCTTAGGAGTGCTTCCATCTAGAGCAGTCCCTTTAAGATATCCTGAAGAGGTAGTTTATGGGAGACAAATTCCCTCAGCTTTTGCTTGTCTGGAAATTGTTTAATCCCTCCCTCAAATTTAAATGAGAATCGTGCTGGATACAAAATTCTTGGTTCGAGGCCCTTCTGTTTCATTACGTTAAATATATCATGCCATTCTCTTCTGGTCTGTAAGGTTTCTGTTGAGAAGTCTGATGATAGTCTGATGAATTTTCCTTTGTAGGTGATCTTTTTTCTCTCTCTAGCTGCCTTTAATACTCTGTCTTTATCTTTGTTCTTTGCCATTTTAATTATTATGTGTCTTGGTGTTGTCTTCCTTGGGTCCCTTGTGTTGGGAGATCTGTAGGCTTCCATGGTTTGAGAGACTATTTCCTTCCCCAGCTTGGGGAAATTTTCAGCAATTATTTCTTCAAAGACACTTTCTATCCCTTTTTCTCTCTCTTCTTCCTCTGGTACTCCTATAATGCGAATATTGTTCCGTTTGGATTGGTCACACAGTTCTCTTAAAATTCTTTAATTCCTGGAGATCCTTTTATCTCTCTCTGCCTCAGCTTCTCTGTATTCCTGTTCTCTGATTTCTATTCCATTAACAGTCTCTTGCAACTCATCCAGGCTGCTGCTAAGCCCGTCGATCGCTTGTCTCATCTCTGCATTGTCTTTCCTCACTTCCCTCACTTCCTCCCTTAGCTCTTGCATATTTCTCTGTAAATCCATCAGTATGGTTATGACTTTTATTTTGAATTGTTTTTCAGGAAGATTGTGCATGTCCATCCCATCATGCTCCCTCTCTGGGGTTTTCTGGTCTGGGGTTGTCTGGGTAAGCTTTGTTTGTACCATATTCCTCTGTCTTTTCATGGCGATAGAAGTGGTCAGAAAAAGAAAAAAAGAAGAAAGGGAAAATAGAGAAAAAAAAGAAAGAAAAAAAATAAATGCCTGTCGGGTCTAGTTTCTGTGAGGATCCTGTGGGTGGCACTGCTGCTCCACTATTCCTCAGCCACATGCTCCGCTGGGCCCTTTGTGACTCTGGCTGGGGAGGGAACGAATGGGAGGCTGCTGATATCTGTGGGAAGTCTTGGTGCGACTGCTTTTCCCAGCCCAGTCCAAGGGGACCGAAATTCCCCAGGACTCCCAGCCTGCTTGGCTGAGTGCGCTGGGGCGATCCTGCTCCTCCATTGGGCCCCTGTCTCTTTAAGACCCCTAAAAAAGGCACACGCTTTTCTTTTGTCCCGGGGAACCAGCTGAGTGGACCTGCCGTCTTGGAATCTGCACCCTGTCTCTCTAGTCTCCAATACACTACGTGAAGTGTGTCAGTGCTCCCGGCGCAGATCACCAGGACTGGTTATTTGGCGGGCCTGTGCTTCCACACCCTCCCTGCTCTGAATCCTCTCCTTCCGCCAGTGCGCTGGGGTTGGGGAGTGCTTGGGTCCCGCCGGGTCGTGGCTCTGTATTTTACCCGCCTCATGGGGTGCCGAGTCCTCTCAGGTGTAGGTGCAGGCTGAGTGCTGTCCTGTATCTTCTGGTCTGTCTTTTAGGAATACTTGTATTTGTTGTATTTTCATAAATACATTTGGTTTTGGGAGGAGATTTCCACCACCCTACTCATGCCGCTATCTTCCTGGAAGTCTGCTGCATTTACTGCGGGTGGGTGCTGGGTCTGGGCGCTGGCCTCTTCTCTTTTGATTTTTAAGTTTTGTTTTTGTTTTGAGTAGATCATAAATACACAAAAGTATATAAAAATAGAACACTTATGAAACTGCCACCTAGGTTAAGAAAAAATGTCATTCATTCTTAGAAATGTAACTTAAGTTCATATACTGATACCCCCCGAGTGTATAAATTCTGGCATCCAACTACCCACTGAATAATCTCTTTCTGAATGTTCTGTAGTTACTTCACAAACAAGACTGATATTCTCAAATGAATTTCATTTTCTCCTAAGCTTATTTCCTTACTGGTTTCTCTCATCTTACTTGATGGTATCGTCAGCCACTTGTATCTCCTAAACTAGATCTTTTGACTATTTTCCTTCAACCTTCACTGTAACTTTTCATCTGTGATGTTTCCATTTTGCCTCCCCTCTGTAAATATGGTTACAGGCCTATATTTTCCCACGTTAACTCTCTTCATTTCAGTTTCATCTGCTTCATCACTATTTCTACAGGGGACTGTTTGCTGCTTGAGGAAAAGGAACCTTTTTCTGTTCAACTCTGTATCTTCTGTATATGCTTTGAACTCAGTTAAGTATTGAATGAGTGTTTTAAGGCTTAGAAGGTGACAGAACAAGATTAGTTAGACATCAGTATATTTTACTTTTCAAAATATTTTTTGTGATAATTTTTATAGCAAGTTGAAATAAAAATAAGTTTATTTGTATAAAGATCAAGATTTTAAGTGAAAGCAAGTTTTATTTGTGTAAATATAGGTGTAGATGAGTAAACATTAGTTTTAGCTCAATAACAAGACATACGAATGCTCTGTTTGACTTAGTATTTTCTATCTTCCTTTTTCTTTTCCTTCAGGAAAGGCTAGTAGGAAAAACCAGAAATGGAGAGGACCAGATGAAAACATTAGGGCAAATCTTCGTCAGTATGGCTTAGAGAAGTATTACCTTGATGTCCTGGTTTCAGATGCATCCAAACCTTCCTGGAGGAAGGGCACATATTTTGATGCAATAATCACTGATCGTAAGTTTATTTATATGTAAAAATAGGAGTAGGATTAGTTTCCTAAAGTCATTTACATTTAAATTTATCAACACACAAAAAATGCCAACTGTACTAGTATTAACCCCACCTCGACCTCTTCACAAAGTGAGAAGGAAAAAAATTATGACTATAGGGCAGGATACCAAGTTAAGTAGCTGAGAGTTTGTTTTGTTTTTTTAACTATATATATATAAAACAATATATATGTATTGTTAGCCCTTTTTCTCTCCAGCTTATTTCTTGAGGCATATATTTGTTTTTATGTTTGCTTTATTATTTTACTGTAATTGGTTATTAGTATACCAACTGGAGCTGAAATGTCATTTGCAATTATGGTATCATATTTCAAAGAAAGTAAGTCTCAGATGTCACACATTTCTCCATATGTGAACTTTTGTTTTTGTAGTGCTTGTTTTCACTGGCATCTCCTTTCTAGAGTTACAAGAAATTTGGGATTGTATGAACCACTGGGCTTGTGAACCCACTGAACTTGAGGAATGTGCATGAGAACTTGTTTTCCATGCCTTGTGAGTTCCTGGGCTTCTCAGGCACCCTATCTAGGCATAGATCTGCCTTTCCTATGGTATTTGGCATCTCAACCCTTCCATCTCAGCCCCCTTCAGTTCTTTCATAGCTTAGATGGCTTCAGATCTAACAAAAGAAAAATTATCAAGGCATTACAATGGCAGTATGAATATACTTTATGAAAATTTGGTAACTTCTGTTAACAGTCTATTATTTGCTCTGATTCTGTATGTATATATAAAATATGTAATTTAGTTTTGCAATCAATTTACAGTAAGTTGTATACATTGTGGCTCTTTACCTCTATACTTCAGTGTGTGTTTCCTAAGAATATGGGTAGTCTCTTAGATAACTCAAGTACTGTTAATCAGTTTTGATAAATCAATACAATAATTTAATCTGTAGTTTGGCATCCAGTTTTGTCAGTTGACCCAGTAATACCCTCTTTTTATTTGTTCCACTCTAGTACAGTATCCAGTCTAGTGTGAGTCACTGCCTTTAGTAATCATATCTTTTAGGGCTCTTTTAATTTGTAACACTTTTACAACCTTTCTGTCTTTTATGACATTGACATTTTTGAAGAACACAGTGACCTACCTGCCTTCCCAATGTTTTAAATAGAATGATCCTCATGTCATGAATTCTTAGCTGGAACATTGCATAGATGATGTTCTGTCCTTCTTAGGCTGTCATATCTGAAGGCACATGATGTCCATTTGCCCCTCCCTGATGATTAGGTGACTTTTGACTATCTGTGTTACCTGTATTTTCTGTCTAGCCCCATATGGTATCAGAGAATCTACAAGAAGGACAGGTTCACAGAAGGAAATACCAAAGGTAATAGAAAAATGGTAAGTAAAAGTTAAATGTGGTGTGTTTCTACTTAGAGAAGAAGCATGTCCTTTTTTAAATTCACTTAACAATCTTAAAGTTTTTTACTGATTTTGAAATTTTATTTCTTTGTCTAGTCCAGAGAGCCATGTTCCCGTTTCCTTGAGTTACCATCTGAGTGATATGTTTTTTGACCTGTTAAACTTTGCGGCAGAGATCCTTGTATTAGGTGGAAGACTCGTCTACTGGTTACCAGTGTACACACCAGAGTATGTAATATTAAATAATTTTATTTCATTTTTAATTTCCTTTTTCTTACTGTATTTGTGTAGCATAATTTTTTCCCTATCTGTAATTGTGTTCAGGGTAAATTTCTTTGTATTTAATCTTTATGGATCATCTTCATTTACTTACAATGTGTATAAAACAGGCCCCTTCCTTTTATTGATTGAATTGCTTTTACTTTTTTATTTTACATCAGGGGTTGGCAAACTACAGTCTGTGGGCCAAATATGGTCCTCAGCCTGTTTTTGTAAGGCACTTGAGCTGTGACTGGATTTTACATTTTTAAAGGGTTGTTAAAAAAGAAAGAAAAACAAAGAAGACTGTGACAGAAACACACGTGGCCCACAAAGACTAAAATATTTACTATTTGGCCCTTTAAAGGTAAGGTTTGCCAACCCCTGTTGTACACCACATTTAGCTCAGTGCCTGATATATTATAGCTATTCATTAGCTATTTTGCCAGGCCACAAACATATGCTAACTTTTAACAACTTAGTTGAGTAATTGATCTATCTACTACTAACTAGCTTTAATATATATATTGACTATTATGATCACCTTAAATGCAGTAAATCTTTTTTAAAAGCTAAGACCAAAATAAAAACTATGTACTTATATTTAAAGCCCTGATTATGTTCAGCATTATTGATTTGTGTTTTATTATTCAGTAAGTATTAATTATAAACAGAGCTATGTACATCAACAATGCAAGGCTCAAAATGTTGTGCTCAAAATTTGGCAGTTTCTTCAATCACAGAAATCTCTTAATTCATTTCTGAACTTACTGTACATAATTGTACAAAAAGAATTTTAGAACAGTGTTAACTTACCTGTCTTTTCATGTGAATGGGTGGTCCTCAGCCTAGGAAGCTGCGCTGTGTTTGTTGTTTGTTTTACAAACATTGTATTGGAAGTTACCATGGCCTAACTTGAGTCACACATTTGTTTATCAGCTATAAGACTGTATACGTTTAGGTCCAGACCCCTTAATATCTTATGTTGTCTTAGCCTTATGTTTTGTTACCAGGGATAATCTCATTTAACCTCTTCACTTTAGAAATAAGGAAAACTAATTCCAAGGAGTAAAATGAATTGTCTAAAGTTAAAAGTTAGCTAGCTAATTGGTTTCTATGTTCCCAATGCTATGTTTACTTAATGTAACATCCTGCCAGATCTCAGGTACCTGGTATGTGAAGTGATGTGTGGGATTTATTTATATTTTCAGGGAAGAGCACATTTATTTCTATACAAAAGTGGTTCCTTCCTTAACCAAACTGAATTCCAGCAGCAAGCTTACTTTTTAATTCAAGGTCAATGCTAAATTAAAAAAATTTTATTTTGAAATAATTTCAAACTTACAGAAAAGTTTCAAATACAGTACAAAAAATTTCTCTCTCTCCCCTCATTCAAATTATCCATCTATTAACATGTACCTGTTTCACCTCCCTTACCATACCCATTATATTAATCATATACCCATTACTATTAATCTTTTTTGGAACTATTTGAGAAGTTGAAGAAATGATGCCCCATTCCTGCTACATACTTCACTGTATTTCTCAGAGACAGGAACATTCTTGTCAAACTACCATTAACAGCCCTCCTTTCCCTCCGCCCACCAAAGTCTGGAAATGAGTAAATTAGCATCGATAGTCCAGCTCATAGACCCCATTCAAGTTTTACCAATTGCAGTCCATCCAGGAAAATGTGCTGCATTAATCCAGCATGTCATTCTCTTCAGTCTGGAATATGTCCTAAATCTTCCCTTGTCTTTTGTGTTCTTGACAGTTTTATAGAGTGCATGCTCCATCTGGTGTTTCTTCTATGACCAGGTGCAGGTAGCGCTCTTGGGTGGAATACCACAGAAAGATGCTGTGTTGTTTGTGCCCTGCATCACGGGGCACACACAGTCAGCCCCTGCTGGAGATCTTAAACTTGATCATCTGGTCATGTTGTTCTCTTGGGTTCCTCTGCTGTGAGTCATCATTTTCTCCTCTGATTAGTATTTTATGGGGGAGATATCCCAAGATTATACCAGTATCTCGTTCTTCATTAAACCACTACTCACACTGACAACACCATTGTTGACAACCACCATGATGACGACTTTGCTGGTCCATCATTTCTTCTGCATTTGTAAGTTGCTATTCTACTGTAAGGAGGAGTTTTCCTCTCTTTTCCATTTATTTATCAATTTATTTTGGTATGGAGTCATGGATTCCGGTGTTGCTCATTGGCCTATAATTTATTACCATCACTGTTTATTTCATTGCTCAGATTGTCCCAGATTGGATCAGTGGGAGTCTCTTTGAGATGGTTCTCTGTCCATTTGAAATAGCCCCATTAGTTTTTGTGTATTTCTTAACTTTCTGGCATTTCTGACTGCCCTCTATTTTGTAGATGATTATTTAATTACAATTGAAATTAAATGTGGTTAAGAATATCTTTTGTAGTTCTTTTATTTATTCCTTTCTCTATAAAAAGTTGGAGTCCCTTTTAATTTTATAATTTTAGTGTTTTAAAGACCTTAAAAATG